>JAIUZE010074031.1:0-70937 GCA_022085475.1 Heliosperma pusillum
TTTAATTGATCAAACAAATCTTCAATTCTCGGTAAAGGATACCTATTCTTGATTGTAATCCGATTCAATTCACGATAATCGATACACAACCTCATAGAACCATCCTTCTTCTTCACAAAAAGGACAGGAGCATCCCAAGGAGAGGCACTTGGTCGAATAAAACCCTTTTCAATCATATCATCCAACTGCTTCCTTAATTCTTTCAATTCAGAAGGAGCCATACGATAAGGAGCTTTGGCAATTGGACCAGAACCCGGAACAAGATCAATAGAGAATTCAACATCACGCTCGGGAGGAATCCCGGGCAAATCTTCGGGGAATACATCGATGAATTCTCGAACAATAGGCACATCTGCAATACTTGGCAAAGAGGTATTTGAAGAAGTCACAACACACAAGAATGCTTGGTAACCTTTTCTAACCATACTTACCAACTTCATAGCGGAAATTAAAGACACACCTTTACGGGGATGAGATCCCTTATAGGTTATTCTAACACCTAAAGGACTCTTTAAGAAAATCTTTTGATCACGACACTCGAACCTAGCATGATACATAGCTAGCCAATCTATACCTAAAATAATATCAAATTCTCTTAGAGGAAACTTAAGGAGATTCGCGGGAAAGATAGAACCCGAAATAGATATAGGTACATCTGGATAAAGGGTTGAACAAGAGATAATATCTCCGGAAGGTAAGGATATGGGAGTATCCTCACTAGATGTAGGCTTGATTGATAATTTATTCGCATAGGTCGATGACACAAAAGACATGGAAGCACCGGTATCAAATAAAATAAGACACGGTTGCTCTAAGATTGAGAACATACCCGTAATAATCTCGGGATGAGCGTCGGCTTCGGCACGGCTCATGACAAAGATTGAACCCTTAGGCTTAGGAGGAGGGGGCAACTTTCGGTCGGGGCAATCTTCATAACGATGACCACCCTTTTGACAAAAGAAGCACACATACGGTCGGTTGGTACAAGTTCTACCGGGGTGTAGAGGAAGTCTACAATGGCTACATTGACGACCTTGAGCTTGAGGAGCATAAGGCCTATGAGCCACATTCGAAGTACCTCTAGGAATAAAAGGAGCAGGATTCCTTGAATTGGCATTGGAAGAAGGATTAAACCTCCTCTTGTTAGCATAGGAATTTGAGGAAGACGGAATAAACGGCCTTTTCCCAAAAGCATTCGGCCTAGGAGCATAAGAAGGAGAGGGATTGTTCATCAAGGCTTCATCCCTTATAGCCTTCATTTAATTCTCGGCCCACAAAGCATCATCGTAAAGATCTCCAAAGGACGCGGTACCCCTTCTCACTTTACTTTGCAGAACGGCATTCAACTTATTACGATAGTAGAACGCCAGGTCTTCATCATCACGGATAAGCCTCGGCGCAAAGTGAGCGAGCTTATTAAACTCCGTAGTAAACTCCTGAGCTGATAGATTGCCTTGTTTAAAATCAATGAACTCTTTAAGCCTTTGCTGTTTAAGCTCTTTAGGGTAAAATCTACCCTCCACAAGAGCTTTAA
This sequence comes from Heliosperma pusillum, assembly GCA_022085475.1. NCBI lineage: Eukaryota > Viridiplantae > Streptophyta > Magnoliopsida > Caryophyllales > Caryophyllaceae > Heliosperma > Heliosperma pusillum. The sequence continues at coordinate 1,535 of JAIUZE010074031.1, forward strand.
AACAAGCCCAGTTAAAGTCCTCTTCAAGAACGGCAGTGGCACTTGTGATAGCTCACCAGTTGTCGGCTTCCCTCACTAGAAAGTGCTTTGCAATCCTCACCTTGTCCTCTTCTCGGACTTGGTAAAGATCAAACTGCTTCTCCATCTCCCGGAACCAATCGGATAACTCCGTCGGATCCGGCTCTCCACCATATGGCACAATCTTACTCCTTGCAATTTGTCCCGCCACCCAAGCATAGCCACCTTGATGGTTGTCCTCCCTTCTAGGGGGAACTTGGTTGACATTAGCTAAAGCGGCATCTTGCTGATTTTTCAGCACTTGAGCAAGAGCCTCCATCATAACATTCTCAGCTACTCGCGGTCTAACCATCTTCATAAGAAACCAAAAACAAATTAAGTTACTCCTATCAATTAGCATAAACAAATAGACTACAAATTAAAATCCTTAACTTCTACCCAACTCTCTCATTCATTATTTCAAGGTCAAGTAGTTTAAGTTAGGGTTCACGTGTGTGCGTCGGATTGATCAAAGCTCTGATACCAACTGTGACAACCCTCGCGAATGCGGAAATATAAAACATACAAGCATGTGAAATAGTATGCGGAAATACGGTATTTTAAAAACCTTTAAACATGCAAGATATATATAGCACGAGGTGTGTCAAAATGTTACAAACTAAATACGGAAATACAACAAAGAGACGAGGTCTCTTAAAATGTTAGCAAAGAACAAGTGTTTAGCAAAACTAGCTAAAATCGTCTAGAGGGGAAACTTCCAGGGACAACGCCCGCTAGCTCACACCCGAACCCAAAATAGCATAAGCAAAAAGCCATCCATGCAAGCAACCTGTTCATTCATGAAAAACATGAACGCCACAATCAGTGGGGAGTAACTCCGGGTTCTCCCAGCCATATCACCTTTAACGTACATATAAGGAAATACGAAAGTAAAGTCATGCATATATAGATATCCATGTGAGATACAATAAGAATAGATAGGCAATACGAGATATAATGATAAGAGCATATGGAATACATATCCGAATCCATCATGTTATTCAAAGACTCGGGGAAGACACTCTTAGGCAACCGAATACGCTCACTAGGGCTTGCATCTCACCGTTAGCGGTATAAGATTGATAAGATTGAGACTCGACAAACAACCTAGTCAAGTCATGCGATGATCACAAAGAATCCAACATATTATCATCCATTCACGAACCAAGACAATGACGGTGTCCAATCATGCAATGACCATGAATAATATCATGAAATCACGTATTCAAAAACGACGACACAAGACGACAACTCTCACGGTAAATGAAACGCACTAGCACCGTGTCCCAGCAAGAATGATTAAAAGGCATCCACGGGATAAAGCGTTTCCCTGAACTCATACACGATGCTACATTTCGTATATGTAGACTAATTTCCTCCTGGTAGCACGACGATAATAAATATCCGGTCCTAGTCGAAACCTGGCCAGGATCTCGGAATATAACGTGTTCCGATTCGACATGCGATAAAACGTTTCGCATCCAAGACTCGGTCTTACAATATATATGCCGAGTACCCCAAATTCGGTAGATCAATTCACGAAAGAGGCGGAAAAGAGCTCAAGCATCATAACAAGCGGTACGCTACATGCAAATAACACCACCTCGCAAGTACACAACATTTGACGGCCGGGTCGATCAACGCATAGCGTTCAACTCCCAACAACGTCGTCGTATGCCCACTACACATGCAATTAAGCAGTAGGATACCTCTCCGTTCCGATATTCCAGCCTTACGAACGGAAAGGTAGCCGAGGGAATGAGAATACAAAGCACAAGACAAAACCGTGCTCAAACCGTATCATTTGTAAAAACCGACTCAAAGTGGGACATATCGAAAACCGTCACGAAACATGTGATACAAGCGAATAAAATATCTTATATCCAAAACATGAATATTATAAGTCACTACGTAAAATTATACAATAAACGGATCATGCGAACTATTATAAATCACGAGTTTTAGAAATTATGGGAAAAATATACAGCCGTGTTCCAGGCCGGGCAGGGGACCGGTGGCCGGTGGACCGGCTCAGAACACAGGGCAAAATTCCAAAATCATAGAAAAACAGAGAATTGAGGTCTGGGCTGGTCAGTCGACCGGCACAGAGCCCTTCTTCAAACAAAATCCAAAATTCCAAAGGTGTTACTGATGTGTTCCAGGCCGGTGGATGGACCGGTGGCCGGTGGGCCGGCCTGGAGCACCTCATCATGCAAAAACTAATTTTCCAAAAAAGTTACTGGAGTGTTCCCAGCCGGTTGGCAGACCGGCAGCCGGTCGACCGGCCAGGAACCCCAGTTCATCCGTGAGCTTCCTTTACTTATTCAATCCATTTCAATTCTCACAAATCAATTCTAATAATCATCAACAATCAATATATATCATCAACATTCATCATATAACATCATCTACTAATCATAGCATGATTTCTAATCTTCCTAATCGTATTCTAAATACGATTTCTAGCATATAAACATGTAAAACACGTAAGTGATACCGAGTAACCCTTCACCGTTACTTTTAAGCGTCTCTACTAATCGTCAAGCTCCTCTTCTATAAGGAAATAGTCTTTGTCGGGATCTTGAAGGTCACCACCTACAAATAAAATAGATCGTAAAAAGATGAATAAAGTTCATCTTGAGAAAGACGGAAAGCTTGAAAAGCGAGAAAGACGATACTTTTAATATCAATACGGATAGAGGAAGGTTAGGGAAGAAGAATAAGACGAACTTACGTAAATTCTATCAAAGAACGAAGAAGTTACGACAATTCTAAGATCGATATCAAAGAGGGAAGTTGAGATTTCTTAGAGAGGAAGAAAGCTTGTGTTTGATTTGTGTTGAATGAAATATTAGGTTAAGGAGGAAGTTGTGTGAGTTATGAAGGAAAAAGTCAAAGACGGTTTCCAAAGTCAAGAAAGTCAAACTCGACTCAAAAGTCAAGAAAAGTCAAACTCGACTTAAGACGGGATTTTCATGGAATCTCGCAGAAATTCCAAATACGAACTCGGAAATTCTAAATTCGACTCGCAGAAATTCCAAATACGAACTCGGAAATTCTAAATTCGACTCGAAACATAAAAAGCTAATTTAAAACTTAAATCTGCTGAAAAGATTTCGTAAAATATTTCTACTAGAAAAATAGGGTACATTTCCGGGTGTTACAGTTACATTTAAGTTCTTGACGACGTTAAGGAATTTACCATACCGTGCCTCCTCCTTGTGCTTTGCTAATCTTTGGGGAAATGGGACTTTGATTTCAATAGGAATCTCGGCCTCTTTCCCTTTTGACATGGGCACCTCAGCTTCAATATTAACAACCACGGGCTCATCATTATGCTTACCATTTCTTGAGGAAATGACATTTATAGTTTCGTGAGGTTGGTAACATTGTGAAAGCAGCTGCCCTTGCTCTTGGTAGGTATTAGAAGAGGTAAATTAGGAAATTTTAGTTTCCAACAATTTGATGGCGGCATCCTTAGCTTGATCACTCTCTTGAAATTGAGCTAACATGGTGTCTTGCCTTTGAGCCAATTGCAGAAGCACGGCTTCAATTTTACTTACACCATTGTTACTCTGTTGAAATGTAAAGGATTGGAGTTGTTCTAGCTTTTGTGTGAGAAGGGCTACTTGAGCTTGTAAAAGTGTTAAAGCGGGGTCTTCTTGCTTAGATTTCGATGGTATGGAGCGGAAATTTCTATATTGAGAATCGTGAATTGCCATGGATTCAATGGTATTGTGAGCATTTTCAACATTGATTTGATCAAATCTTCCATTGTTAGCAGAATCCAGGATTTGACGGGACTCTATATAACACCCATTATAGAATGTGATGGCAAGGAGCCATGAATCTAACCCATGATGAGGACATTCTCTTTGTAAGTCCTTGTACCTCTCCCAAGCTTCATATAGGCTCTCATCATCTCCTTGTTGGAAACCAGTGATTTGACTTCTCAACAAAGCGGTCTTCTCTGGGGGGGAAGTACTTTTGGTAGAAGGCAAGAGCTAAGCTCTCCCAATCGGTGATACCTAAAGTAACCTTATCAAGGCTATGAATCCACAACTTTGCCTTACCCTTCAAAGAAAATGAGAAGAGCATCTCTCTAATTTGCTCTTGGGTGACTCCATTTTGTCTAATAGTGGAGCAATAGTCACAGAAGTTTTGGATGTGAAGGTTGGGATCTTCTGTGGCATTGCCACTAAATTGGCTTCTTTCTATAAGGTTAATGAAGGATGGTTTGATTTCAAAGTTTTGGGCTTCGATTTGGGGTGTAGTAATACCCCTTGGAAGTGTTTCTGCGGTGGGTTTGGAATGGTCTGAAAGTCGAACCATTCCCGAATGTGAAGGTGAAGATGGAATGAAGATTGAGTGGTTTTTGTGAATGGAGATGAGAATGGATCTTCTTCTCCTTCAAGATTAGATAGAATATCCGAGTATTTCTCACGAATACGATCTAAACTTGAAGTATCAGAAGCTTTTGAGATTTCGATGAATAGCTTTCGTCTCCTTTGCCGAGTTCTTTCTAGATCGGGGTCTAAAGAGATAGAGGTCCCAAGTCTAGAAGATCTGGGCATAAGATTGAAAAGCTAAGATGAAAAATCAAGAGAGGTCCAAAGGAATTTGGATTCCTAAAGACTAGATAAAACTAATTGCGATAAAAATCACAAGAAAAGGGAAACTAAACCGTGCTCCCCGGCAACGGCGCCAAAATTTGATCGGGCCTGTCGCAAGCCCAATACAAAGATAAATTACCCAGACTAGGCTAATAACAAATTAATGTAATTAGGGAAGTAGGGGTCGATCCTCAGGGAGATGGTGTTTCCTATGGATTGTGAATCGTCTCACAATTAAGTTTTATCTATCGATTTTCTGGGTTTTGGAGTTTTTAATTCTAAACTAATAAAAAGCATAAATGCAAAATGAAATAAAAGCTATTAAAGATGAAAGCAATAAAGCAAAAGATGAATTAATAAAAGCAATTAAAGATGAAAGCAATAAAGCAAAAGATGAATTAATAAAAGCAATTAAAGATGAAAGCAATAAAGCAAAAGATGAATTAACAATAATGAGAAGCATCTAGGGAAATAGGTTCACACATGTAGATTGACATATTGATGAAATTGGATTAAGGATATGCAAATAATTCATTGAGCGTTCGTAAGAATGGTGTGTTCATTACAATCATAGATCAGATGGTCTAGCAGGCTTGTAGTGCGATTTACTAGGTCTTAATCCACTACGTCACGCTTTGTCTATTCAATTCCTGTATATCTACCTTGGAAAAGAATTCCATACTAGTCAAATGATTTTAGCGAAAAATCGTTAACTATCGTTACAATCCAAACATGCATAGACACAATGTTTTAAAGGCACAATTCCTTTATCCAATTAACATCTTTTAATCAATCTAACATGGCTACCCTACACCCTAGAAAGGATGACTACTCACTCATGATGATATCTATGTCTAAAATGATATTAACAATGAAAACTAGGATAGACATGTTTATTTGGTTTTGACTTTTTATATGGCGATAATAACGACGATAATTGATAATCTAGGAAATGAAACAACGATTATAACGGTACTAAAATAAATCTAAGACAATGTGTAAAGGGAATAACAATCAAATGGAAAACAATAAGAACATTAAACAAAAGATAAATTAGAAGTACCTATATGACGATCAATGATGATAACGATAACAATAATAGAAAAATCCTTATATATAATAAACGATCCTTGAATTGCAACGCTTGAATCACACAAAGGAGATTGCAAGGATGAAATCCTTATTAATCTAAACTAAAGGACAGAAATAAACTAAGAACTAAAGACTAAAGAAGAAGAAAATGAGAGAAGGGAGGCTAGTTCCCCCTTCCTCCTAATCTAAGGAGAGTTGTAAGAAGAGAAGAGAAGAGAAGTATATGATGGATGATTTGAGAAGAGGGGCTAGAGCATCTATTTATAGTATTAGGGTTTCGTGGATAAGAGGTCGGGCATTAAACACATAGGACAAAAGTAGGAAGAAAACGCCGTTTTCTCGAAGCAGCACATAAACCCTATCGGGTACACACAAACCCGATCGGGTTTTTTGTCTTCTGCAAGCTTTTGACTAACGCTTCATCTCCTTTTGCTTTGACTTGACTTCCAACATCCCCCTTGACTTCTACAATCGGGTTTGTTGCTTGGATATGATGTAAAGCGATGAATTCTTCCTCCTATTTGATTGATCTTCCGACAACTACGAAACCGTCCTTGCTTCTTCTCTCTTTCGAATTAGTGAACCTTCTTTAAATGCATTTCACTTGGTCAAGCTTGCTTCTTCGAATCGTCGGGTTCCAGGCAAATGCTCTGGAATATAGAAAAAGGGCGTAGAAACGTCACTTTCCCTACAAAACAGGTTAAAACAGAGGAATTCGCCTAAAAGACGATATTAGCTCATAATATGGCTTAACAAAGCACAAATGACATACAAAATCGAGCTAAATTGGGGGTTAAAACCATACAAATATTCACTTATCATATTTACAAGGAGTTGTAAAATAAATTAACTAAGCATTGTGGGACCCATTATATATTGATATAATGGTAAAATATTACTTAAAATGTTAAGTACATATTATTTATTTAATTGAGTCATATAATTGTTATATGATCAAATTAACACTTATTATACAAGATAATTAACCATATGATCAATAAGTATTTGTGAGACAAATATCAAAAATCAAAATGGACCAAACTAGGCCATTGTGGCCGGTTAGATTGTAGTTACATGGTGATGATTGTTGTTCTTGTTTTTACTCTTTAGTTACTAATTGAAAGTGACATAACAAGTAGAATATAATCATCACATTTACTACAACACTCCACTCTAATGCATGTGATCAAATTGAACAAAATAAGAGTCCTTTTGGACTAATATGGTCCGGCCAAAATGGCCTTATAATGAGCAATTGTTGTTCATTTTTCATGACTTGATTTTGTGCAATTTTTACACTTCTCTCTAAAATCCTTCCTCTCACTAATAACTCTCATATACTAATATTTCCTAAGTATTACTAGTGTAGTAATATAGTCTAATATTAGTAGTATATCATCTATCTTATTATCTAGTTAATAATAAGGGTAGATTATTTGGTGTCATCTTGGTGCAACTTGAAGGAGGTCTTCTACTTTGGAGATTTATTGTTCATCCATATTATTAGCTCAAGAAAAACAAGAAGGAGTTCTTGTTGTGCCCATATTATTTCCATATCAGTGTGAGGAAATTTCTTCTTTTATATAAATGTCTTTATATTTGCATGCATGTTACATAGATCATTAAATACTAAATTAACAAGTAATTTAGCAACTAATTAGAGGAGTCTAATTAAGGTATATGGACTTTCATGTCCCCAAGAGTTAAGGGTCAGAGCATGAGGTTTGAGATGACTTTCGTCGACGAATAGCAAAACAGTTGCAACTTGTGCATATGAGCTCGGAATGACTTGAAACTTGTTCCCTTTGACTCGGAACCTCTAGATCTTTATAGCATGCCATCATAACCTCACGTAATCGTCCTTCTTAGCTTCTCCTTGCTCATATTTCCTTCAAATGACGGGATTTGAAGTAGAAACGACTCAATTCCTACAAATGACATTAAAGCACGAGAAATACTGCAAAGGAGAGATTAGCTCATAAAATCACTTCTTAAAGTGGATAAACCATATCAAATCGATCTTAAATGAGGGGATAAAATCATACAAATATTCACTTATCAGGAGGCAAGACTTCAACAAGTTATTGAAGGGATGGGTCCGGATGAAGTTTTTCCAGATGTTGTTTTCACTAGCGAGATTGTTAGAGGTAAATTTCAATGCTTTAAACGCCGAAACCTCCCCCATTCCCGCTTTATTTATAAGAAGTCTATGCGAAACTTTGGCCTAGATACCGTGACCTCAGAACTCTTCAAAGGTTTAGGTATGGGAGAGCTTTATGGGTAACATTTTCGCTCTTATCCCCGTCTCACATGGGAATTTTTGAGCTCCTTTAGTCATGAAAAGGATCGTAATTCGGGAATGGTTAAGATAATTAGCTTTCGTCTCCTTAATCTTGATTTTACCATCACTTTGGAAAATTTTGTAAGATTTTAGGGGTCAAAGTTTATAAGTCTTACAAGGTTCCGGATGACTTTAATTTGAATGATGTGTGGACCGCTATATTGGGTAAAGAATTTGAGAAAGGAGCTAAGAGACCGGCTAATGCTTGCCATAACGCCCCAATTCGCATATGGCATATGGGGTGGACTTTGTTTGGACGGGAAGAATGCCATAACTTCCAGTCCGATGAGCTTTGTATTTTAACGGCTTACTTGTTTCAAAAGCCGAATAAGTTTGGGGTAAACATTGGCCATCATGTTGTTCTTCATTTTCAAAAATTGACAACCGATCCATTTAGCCAAACCGGGATTCATATTGGTGGCATTGTCACCAAAATTGCGAATGCGCTTTGTAAGAGCGCTTTTGATTTGAGACAATTGAAATGTTTGAGGGGGAAATCTCTATTGACAGAGGATTATTTGTAGCAAACGTTTGAATGGATAGTGAGGCGCTCTGAGGACGGGAAATTCTATTGGCATGTTCGAGGGAGCAACTCAATTCCCCTCCCAAATGGCGAGGCTATGAGGGTTTTACCCAAATGTGAGCATTATCTCCTTCCCTTAGCGGAAGAGGACCCTCAAGACCCACTTATATATAGACCCTCAAGACCCGTTAAATACCGTCACTGCTTTTAGGCGAGACCCGACAACTCCCGCCACTGCTTATAGGCGAGAACCACAAGTCCCGACACCTTCCACCTTGCGTTATGTGAACCCCTCCACTTTTATTCAACATCTACATCCCGTGCAAAAATGGCGTCCTTGGCCTCAAACGTCCCAACCCAAGGGTTATTTTTCTACTACTCCTAGCTACCCACCTTTGGATCCGGCCTTGATTAAGTTCATGGCCGATATAACTTTGGCCTCCGAGACGGCGGCTAAGGAGAGAGAGGCGGAGGCTAAGGAGAGAGCGATTTTCTCCCAAAAGATGGATCGCATGTACTACGACTTGGCGCTGGGCCAATACCCTTCCTATGATAATTGATGTAGGGAAGGGTATAAGGAGCCCAAAGGCCCACATCCATCTTATTTCATGTGGCCCGAGGGTGGGTATGATCACGGCTCGAGGGTGTTTGGGGACTTTAATGTCGAAAATGATTACTACTCTTCGCCGGTCTTTGCTCAACCGGTCGTAGATGATGATGAGGCGGATCCTGAGACGGAGGCCAAAAATGCCGAGTGGTTTGATAGGATGAGGCCTAGGTTTGAGATCCTAAATGGTACCGGCTCGGGTTCGGGAGCCGGGAGTGTAGATGAGTCCTACGCGGCGGCCGGGAGCGACCAAATTGATGCTACACCCACCAATATTAGTGGGTTTACCCATGTGACGGGGTATACGCCACCTAGCTCCTACCAAGGACAACAATGAGTATGATACCTTTAAATCCAAATCTTCATCATGTTTATGTTTTTGTATGCATTTATATACTTATAATATATTTTAGATTAGTTATCCATTTAGTTTCATTCATTTAGGCTTGCATTAAAATTTAATTTTGTAAAATATCGTAGTTTTGCATTCATATAGTGTAGTTTGCATTATATTTCTTTTGAGCATTTACTCTAGACTCATGCATTTGCATTTTATTCGAAAAAGCAAAAAAAAAATGAAATTTTTCCAAAAATACCAAAATTATGTTATTTGTTTTGAGTTCACCCCTCATACCATGTAAATACTTAAGTGTGGGGAGGGAATTCCCAAAAAAATACCAAAACCATGTTTTTTTTTGTCCCATTTTCATTATTAAGTCACTTACTCGGGGACGAGTAAGACTTAAGTGTGGGGAGGGTTTCATTTCATTTGTAAATATTATAAAAATTTGTAAATTTGAGAAAATTTTTCAAAAAGGCCTAAAAATTGAAAAAAGTTGAAAATTTTCCAAAAAATATGTTTAGATTAGTTCGTATTTTTTTTTGCACTAACTCTTTTGATAGGCAACACGCATGGAGCATTGGAGAGGACGCGCTAGGTGATATCTTCTCTAACCCTTTCTCTTTTTCTTGTATATATAGTGTAGAAGGAGAACGGGATTCTATGCTTGGGTGCTCCCTTTGGGAGCCGGATTGGTTGATGACGTGGTGTTGTTTGTTGCTAGGATTAGTATTAACTTGCATTTAGTGTAGAACATGTATATAATACGTTCATTTTCATTTCACGTAGATTGTACATACATGTTTAGAGCACGCATGCATTTGCATTGTTTTTTAAATATAGTCTAGGAGCCTAGGTGGAGGAGTCATGTTGACAATGATATTAATGTCGAACCCCCTTCCCGACCCTCTTTTGATAGATTGTGCCTCATTGACATCACATGTTAGTGGGTTTTGCTTGCAAAACTCGGAAGTCTAGCTAAACGACCGAGTCTAGACTACCTTGTGAGGCCATATTGGGCCCCAAACCTTACCAAGACCCACATTGGCTACTAAAATGTGAGGTTAGAGCCTCAAGTGACCGGCCCATCAAAGCGGTCCCGTATAGGATTGAGGGTAGCTGCTTATGTGGCATGTTACATCTTTTACGCTGAAGTGTGGTGCTCTTGGCATGGTTTGTTAAAGAAATGTTGATGTGCAATGTTTTGAGTCAATTTGTTCAAATAAATAGCTTCACATAGCCAAATAAGATTTATCTTATGCCCCCGCATCGATTTCCCCTTTTTGTAACCCGATTTGAGCGTTAGCCTTAGCTTTTGTATAGCTATCTAACATCTACATCCCAAAAACATCTCACCAAGAGTAGCAACTCATGTAGTATGTTTTGATCGATAAATTTGGGTGGGTTAATTGATTGAAAGGTGTTTGTTGAGTTAGTTTGATTGGAAATTTTGAGGAGTTTAGATGTTGTTAATAAAGTATTTTAGGTGTTGGAAATTGAAAAAAATATAGAAAAGCGAAAAATGAGAATGAAAAATCAAATACAAAAGAGGAAAATGAAATGGAAAACATAATAGAAAAGAGATTTAGTATAGTGAAATAAAGGGTTGAATAAGTTGCTTTTGGATCCATGTTTTGAATTGTAAATCATGAGAAGGTTTTTTGTTGGCAATCAAAGGCCAAATTTTGAAGGATTCTTGCCTTTTTTTTGGGTAGTTTTAGGTGGTTTGGTTAGGATGTGACTTTCTACTCTTTTGAGCTCCACATCTCCTAAAACCGGTACTTGCACCAACCCCTTTCTCACGCTATACCTAAGCCCCATTACAACCCTATTGACTCGTATTTTTGCATCATATATCATTTCTTAGACGGACAAGTTGGCAGGAGCACCACATTTATAGCGGACATGTCTCGTAAGTCGACCTAGGAGAGTGATTTTTGTTACTTTATATAATAAATCACCCGTTCTTTCATTGTGTGTCGAGTGAAAACCGTAAGAGTCGGCCTTGGTGTCCTTGTCGGGTCAAAGGCTTGATATTGAGCCGAATCTTGTGTAGTCTTGTAAATCTTGGCAGTAAGGCCAAGTACTTCCCCTTGCCCACCTAGAATCCGTTTCTAGGCACCCATGATTGTTTTTGTTGGTAATTTTGGGTTTGATTTAGAGGCTAGGCATAGCAGTGAAACTATGAGTTGGCATCCTCCACCAAAGCTCCTATGTGCTAACTTCTAAAACCCGCTTCGATGAGGAAAGCGATTTAACTTTTCGTGATGCCTCCTATGTGTTGATTTGTGATTTATTGTTGGGTGTGTCAAAATTTTCCGCAACCCCTACTTGCCTTGCAAGGAGGTACTCTACCTCATTAGTATCTCGTTGTGAGTTGAAGGGACGGAGGAGGCTCGTTAATTGCCTACCATCAGATATTATTAGTAGTTCAGGTAGTACCATTAGTATTAGTGTAGTGTTGAATAAGGGTACATATGGGTCTCGAATCTTGCTTACTTACTCGGGGACGAGTACGTCTTAAGTATGAGGAATTTTGATAAGCATTTAATTTGTTACATTTTTCTCTCCTTTTCGTCCCCATTTTTGTCCGTTTACACAGATATGCGTGCCTTTAATTTAATTTTTCTCCCCGATTTCCCCTGCTATGAATGTCGATCTCATATTGTGGGTATTAAGGCGAAAATGAAAAAATCGAGTCATAAAGACCTTGCATGAGTAGGGATTCGGAAATGAGAAGAAGAAATTAAAAGAGGGCTCCCACGTGGCGCATGCCGGTTCAACGACCGGCGACCAGCCACCCGGCTCAGTCCACGAACTCCGATATAGAAGAAAAGGAGAGGAAGAAGGAAGAGGTCAGGTAGCGCCTGTAGGTTTCATAAACTCGATATTAGACACTTATAATATCAATTTACAAATAGTTTACTCTTAAACTAAATAAATCTTATGCATGCATAACAAAAGAATTAGAAGAAACAATTTCCTTACATTGATTATATGGAAATGGGCACAATATTTGAACTCCTTTCAAATATTGATCTTGAGCTAGTAAGATGAGGATGAATTCCAAGTTCTTAGTATAAGAACACTCCAATTAGTTGCACCCAAGACTACCCTTAATCTCTACAAAATACTACACTAGTATTAAAAATAGTAGAAGCCCTTATTATGAACTAATAGATATATTACTACCCTTAGTAATGATATTATTAGTGTAGGAACACAAGAAGAATTTCTCAAATTTCTTTTAGTGAGAGATAGAGATTTTGTAGAAAGATAAGCATCCATGCAAAAATGAGATGTTATGGTATATATTAAGAGGGAAAAACAAGCCCTCTTTGGCTTGTTAAAACCGGTCACCCACACCCCACATGGGTGGGGTGTTGTCACTTCCAATTGTTCTTAACAATGTAAAAAGGTTGAGTGTTGGTAATAGTTTTGGGTATGATTATGTCTAATTCCTAATTAGAATAATACACAAAAATAATCACCCTCTTTGTACACTACCAAAACCGGTGCACCCTTGTAATATGGGTGTCCATTTTATTTTTTGCAATTTGTCATTTGTCACAAGTGTGACATGTGACATGTAACATGTAATTTTGCTTATAAATGTGCATTTAACCAATTTAAATGCAATTTCATAACAAATAAATTAGACTTAACATTTTAAGTCACATTTTATAATTACATGTAAATAAAATGGGTCCTCTCATATTTGGTTAAAATAATCTACAACAATTTGTAATTATAATTAACCAAATTTAACTTATCTCAAATGTTTCATAAACATAATGCATTCTTAGTAATATAACAATTAAATTACCAAAATGAATCTTATTTAATCATATTACAATAAGATATATTTCTCACTCACAATTTAAACTTGGTTCATTTTAAGGGATTAATTAACTGTATCACTATACAATTAATTAATGTACATGATTATGGGATTGTCCTTTAGGTGTGACCTCAAGGGATCAACTGATCACCACCCACCGTCATACGACAGTACGTCAAACTCATTGAGCCAATCGTTACCATTTTTATGTTGACCAGTTGACTATAATATTCATCATCCCTTTGTATTCTTATTATTGAGATTTAATTATGTGATCGCACTATTGTTGAGGACATTTACTCCAACAATCTCCCACTTGTCCGAGACAAGTGTGCGTCACCAATTCTCTTGTCCTATTACAATATCTCCCACTCAATGCAAGGTGTCTTGCAGGTCGTACTTGCATTTGATCATATCAAGAGTGGGTTCCTCGATCTGGAGAGTAACTGTCTGACCGGAATTATCTACCATAGATACCTTCCGAGCGTGGCCACGCATTTTCAGCTTACTCCTCCTCGAGTGGCCTTGAGATTTAAAACAACCCTGACAAGGGGTGGACAATTCCTATCGCACTATTCCCTTTGCATAGCCACAGCTCATCATGACCCAAAAGATGCCCATTTGACCCCAGTTACGAAGGTCGTAGAGCATAAATCAAAGTCACTCTGAAACTGTGCCACCTTAGGCGAACAGTCTTTAGTCAAAGAATTGACTCAAAAGAATACTAGTAGCTCTTGCCACGACCAGGCTACAAGAATTGCCAGAATTCTATAAGCGGTCACTGCCCGACAGATTGTCCCTTACAGTATGTCTATGTGATCGATTAGTCATCCCTATGACCCTATGACACTTGAACTTGCCATCAATCGCACCACAATCTAGTCACTTTGAGATGTCACCTCATATAAGTGACTAGGGGCCAATGCTATGTTAAATCAGTCCACTAAATGTAATAAAGGCTTGGGTAGTGAATATACCATATAGTCATTTATTCCAACCTTGTGAATTGCTTTTCTTTCCATTCAACGTTATTCCTAATAACATGAATTTATCTACGTACATATCTAGATCTCTATCTAGTGTTGGACTCTTTAACTTGAAAGATACTCCCACTCGTTATCATGATAACTGATAGGTATTTAGGTGAAAGTATCTACCATTAGCTCCTTGTTATCCACTTTATCCTCATCATAATGTACTACGTCTTTATTTGTAGAATTTATAATGATTGACTCTTCAATCATCCTTTTAGTTATTCGCTTCTTGTATAACAAAAGTACGCCTAGGATTTCGATAAATCCTTTTATAAGTTTGGAAATTTGGGTTTGTGTAACCTTTAACACATTGTCAAATTTTCTCTACCAAACACAAGAATGAATCCCTAGTTCTCCTTGAGAACCTTATGGATTTTCTAGTAGGCTATCCAATGACACTCATGTGGATTGTTTGTTTTAGGCTTGTCATGCTCCCAGCATACAATTCATTTAGGTATGTGCATGTAATGGCATACATGATTGGTCTCATGTGATCAACAACTTTTAGGTTCAGTGGATGACTATGACCCTTTCATATTGATCCCAATTTTATCCACATAAACAACCTATTTAACTTGTTGAAGAGATTAAGGATCTTATCGATATAAGATACCTTTTAAATGCCAAGCTAAAATCTTCTATTCCACAATAGACTTTGATTTTAGTATACATGTTGCCCTCTTTCATCCAACATTAAAATCCAACCACTCCTTTTCAAAAAGGTAATATGAATATGTCACTCTCAATGAGTGAAACGTCATTCATGTGGAAAACAATTTCTCCCACTGAACTTCATGTCTTTACATGATAACTTTAACTCCCACTTAACTTCATGTCCATACATGACTTTAACTCCCACTGAAATTCATGTATATACATGACTTTAACTCCCACTGAAATTCATGTATATACATGACTTTAACTCCCACTGAAATTCATGTCTATACATGACTTTTTGACAATTCGAGTGAAACCCTTCTTATATCTTATAATAGAAAATATCATCATAACCTCTAGGTAGATACATACAATAGGCTTGTGTCATGTACACATCCTATTCCAAATCCCTATTTGGACATGTGGTTTTTATGTGTATCTTGTACACACCTACAATGAGGTATTTCACTGATGATTCGGATCTAAGAATAGTTACGCATTAACTTAGCTTTTGAAGACATCTACATGTCTATCCATGCAACTACAATTGGACAACTCCAAATAAAACATTTTCTTTGCATAGATTCCATTAAGTTTCATAAGTCTCTTATATTAGAAAATCAAATTTTAAAATTTCTAGGTGCTTCCACTTCATAGATCATAATCTTATTATATCAAGAACATTTTCTTTTGGTCTCGTCACTAGTCTAAGGATTCACCTAAGAACGCTTTCTTTTGGTCTCCTCACTAGTCTTGAGTCTAACCTAAGAACATTTTCTTTTGGTTTCCTCACTAGTTCCTAACTAGGTTTTCGTTGTGGCTTATTTTCTCCCACTCTATCTTTAGAAAAATACAACTATTTTCTTTAAAGATAGCCTTATGAGCCACAACCATTTTGTACTCATACTCGTAAGGGAGGTAGAAGTATCACAACATGACCTTAAGTGATCTACTAAAGACTTCTTTGTAAAGACATCGAATCTTAGCTTCAACATAGACTAGTTCTATAAGAGCTAAAGAGGTGAACTCATATTCATGTCATTTACTTTCTTTATAAGTGGTAATGCCAATTGGTTTGGTAGACTCCCTACTTTGAGTTCAATAACTCAATTTTGACTTAGCACCTGATCTTTCAAAGTGAGAATCGAATTCTTAGCCTTTTATTATAATGATCCCATCATCATAATATTTACATGATCAATTTGAGTCGATATAATTTACGTTATTTGTGCAAGTATAGTATGATGACAAGATTTTAGAACTAAAAAGTTTCAACAAACCGAATGACTTGGGTTGAGAACCAAGTCACTAAATCCAATTTCAACCAATGTCAATAAAAGGAATTGAACAAATTTCCATGTCAAACAAGGAAATTATAAAAGTTCTAAAAACAATGTCTCAAAATACATCCCAAAATTTTGACAATTCAAAATGAGATCAAGCTTCCATAGGTCTTCAATCATGGGTAACTACCTTAGCTTCCCTTGAAGAGCCTTCTTAGATTTTATTGTCCTTGCCTTTATCCTTGCTAAGATGCCCTAATTACAATTAAATAGGGTAAGAATGACAACTCGTATCTATATACCAAAGTTGAAATCATAACATTAACGATGGGGATAAATTACCAACTGAAACATCTTTCCAGTTTTGATATCTCCTAGATATTTAGTGCAATTTCCCTTCCAATGCCCTATGTCATTACAATAATGGCACTTGTCCTTGGTTGAGGCACCTTACTTAGGTTTGGGTGAACTATTTTAGATAGCTTTTCCCTTTCCTTTGAAGGTTGAGGGCTTTTTCCCTTTGCTACCACCTTTCTTGAACTTCCCCTTGCTCCTTTTATTAATATGGAGTACATCCTTGGAAGTGCTAATATTTAGCTCATGTCTCTCTCGGCTTGCACGAGCATCTTGTGCATTTCATGAAGAGAGGTTTCTCATGTTATGCATATTCTAGTTTACCCTAAACTTCACATATGCTTTGATTTTCCCCAAGGAATGTTAGACTCGGTCGATAACGAGTTGTTCGGGAATGGTCACCCCTTGCAATTTAAGAGTCTCAACATGCTCAATTAATTTGAGTACATGAGGGCTAACTTTTGGTCCTCTTATAGGTTCATGTTGAATAATGTGGAAGCCGTCTCATATTGTAAGATACTAGGAGCTTGTGAAAAAAAAAAACATGGTCACAAGCTTGGCATAGATCTCATAGGCCGTGCTCATCTTATGACACTCCTTTGGAGATCGGCCTCCAACGAGAAGATCAAAACGTTTTTGATCGCGGCGGACTCTTTCTGGCTAGCCTCATAGGCTCCCCTTGCGTGGCGGTCGACCTTTCATTAGGTGCGGTGGGAGAGGCCTTGGCAAGGTAACGAAACCTGTCGTCACCCGCCGCGGCCAAACAGAGTTGCATATCCCAATTGGTAAAATTAGCGCCATTCTTTTCTAACTTGCATCGATCCATGAAGGATCGAACCCATGAGACATTCGTGAGAATTGGAGCATAGGTGGTGGTGGATGAATTAGCATTTGCCATTACGAATAAACAATATTAACTACAAATTTTAAAGACATAAAGGAAATGTTAACATTTATCATTTTAAATACTTGTAAACATTTTAAACAAGTTTTAACATTTAAATAGTGACCTCTACCCAACTATTATAAATGATTCCGAGATCCAAATTCATATCAACTTGGGCACGGTAAGCCGATTCATCCCTCATTAACATAATTCGGTGGATTAACTCTTTAATCGATTCTACATTAGAACTCTCAGTCGACAATATTACTTTAATATTTATCTTAAGCCCGGAACACATGCGGCTACGGTCGCGAATTCTTCCGTTGAGCTCAATCCAAATTTCGAAATAATAACATTTATTACCCCACTTACCCAACGTAACAAGTTTAGCACCCCGGTGAGCCGAGCCGACTTCCTTGCGAAATTGGGATTCATGGGTTCTACATTTGGTAAGGCTTGATCTCAATTATTTATTATGAGAGGTCTTGTCAATTTATAATCTATCATGTTAAAGAGAACTAAATCGATGAATTAACGATTATTTTAATTGACACGGTCGAAAACTCGATAAAATATGCATGTCATGTTATGGCGATTTGGCAATGCATGCAAACATATAAAATAAAAATGCAAGCATAAAATAAAACTCCTAGTATGGCCTTTCCTAGATTAGAAAATCATATATTCTATTACAAATTCGGAAACCAACTCCTTTGGTCCCATGAACTTCATAAGCACGCTTCCCAAGGTCACCGTCTCTCTCGGAACTCCTTTCCGAATGGCACCGTCTTTGGGAAACTCCGGTTTTACAATTAGTTACAAAATATATAATAAAATAACAATAATTTCCTATTATACATTTGTAAAATAAAATAATACAATAAAAGTGATTCGAGATCACATTAAATTACAACCGAATCAATATTCCCTTACATTTCGGACAATATCGATTAAAACTAAGGCCATACAAGGAAAAATTACATAATTCCAAATTACATAAACCAAAATATGACATTCATAAATTGAAAATATGACATTCATAAATAAAAATGCAGCATTATAATATGTATAAAATATGCTCATGTTAAATGCCAAATCGCTCTAATTAACGGTTTATATCGAATATAACCCGGTTTTATGGAAATGCGTGATAATAACACTTTAAAATCACCAAACAATACTTAAATCATATTTAAGTCCAAGTTAATTATCCCAACTCATTTAGGCCTCAAAAATTAGTCATCACTCAATTTTGACAATAATTCAACTTGTTGTTGTATAATTGCTCATAATTAGACTTTAAAATCATATTTTAATCAAATAAATCCAAATTTAATTACAATAATTTCAAAATTTGAATTTTAAATTTTTGTACATTCTGGAACATTTCCATGACACTCATAATGTCAAAAATCATGGTTTAAAAATTTCGAATCGGTTTTGAGAAAAATGGTTGCGCTTTATCGGTTTTATCAAATAAAATACATAAAGCATGCAAAAATTAATCATATTAAATTTTAAACTTTAGATCTGAAATTTGGAACATTCATGCAACCAGGAACAATTTTCTCTTGACATGAAAATTATTTTAGCTATATTTGCTAAATTAGTCACTATTTATGCCATTTTTACATTAAAATTTCATAAATCATGCTAGACAAATCACATTAGTCTGAACTTTTTCATTCTGACATTAAAACATGCATGGGACAACATACTAACATTTCATGGTCAGATTCAAAGCGGAAGTATTTTTAACCATTTGACCTTTATTTATTTCATTTTATCATATAAAAATCATAAATCACACGAAATAGTTCCAATTCACACGAAAGTTTACATACAGTAACTAAAATGAATGTGTGATATTGTGTAAAAATTCAAGGTCGTAAGATAAGTCTAACTATTTTTAGCATTTTAAACATCATTTTACTCATTAAAATGTAATAAAAATACTAAAAATCATTTTTGAGCACTATAAATTTCCATAAATCATCAAAATGACCTAAAATCATATTAGGACCAGAATATATTGACATGAAAATAACTTTGTGATTTTATCTTATAAAACACAAATTACTAGTTTTCTTTAAGTTACCATAACTCGAAAAAACTAAAAATCGATTATGCATGCAACAACCAAGGCTCTTGATACTGCTTGTAGGTTTCATAAACTCGATATTAGACACTTCTAATATCATTTTACAAATAATTTACTCTTAAACTAAATAAATCTTATGCATGCATAACAAAAGAATTAGAAGAAACAATTTCCTTACATTTTTTTTTTTTTTTGGTGAAAATGTAAGTAATCATTAATCACACCTCAAAGAGGTAACCTCTAATACATAAATCAGTTTTGAGATATCTAAATATCTATAATACCACACATTACATCAACAAAGACCAACAAAGCAAAACTTAGAGAAGGCCTAAATTTCTACATAGATCAATATCACTCCTTTTAACTCCCTTCATCATCAATCCAGAGATATGAACTTTATACTCCTGCTTCATCCGAGCAATCAAAGCTTGAGGTCTAGGAACATGACCTTCAGCATAACATATATTCCTGACCTGCCAAATATTATACATAAGAGCATTCACAAGAGAGCAATACAATAATCTCCTGAATCCAGAAACTCTTCTAAGCCTCAGCATTTGACCAGCAGAAACAGGATACACCATATGCAGCTTCAGCCATCCAAGGAGCAAATGCAGACAGCTCCTAACATAGTAACATTCTTGAAATAAATGTTGATGAGATTCATTGCCATCCTCACATATATAACAGATGAGTCTTTGAGAGATACCAAACCTACTCAGCCTATCTAAAGTCATCAGTCTTTCCTGTTTCAGCAACCAAGTAAAGAAAGCATGCTTTTGAACATTATATCTATTCCAAGCTTCAGAGAACCAATGCACAGAATCAGTTGTAACAGAGCCTACAAGCCACTCATACCCTCTAGCAATAGTGTAACCATCATCAGTCCCCAACCATTGTTGATGTGAAAAAGCCACCTTAAATTTATTCTTAATCTCACAGATCTTCCTCCAAGCCCAGGAAGAGTTAATAGAAGGTTCATACTCCAGCCAAGGATTACCTTTCAGATATATATTATCCACCCATTTAATCCACAAATGGTCTTTCTTAATTACCAGCCACCAGACCAGCTTACCAATAGCAGCTACATTCCAAATACAACTATCAATAATTCCCAGACCCCCTTGCTTCTTACCCCTACACAGCACATCCCAAGCCACAAGAGCTTTGGAAGAAGACTCAGACCCACTCCACAAGAAACTCCTGCATAAGGCCTTGATTCTATCCATAACTCCCATAGGTAGAACAAAAATTTGTGACCAATAATTATGTATAGTAGACAACACAGCCTTCACCAACACAAGTCTGCCAGCATAAGAGATTTTCCTACTATTCCACCCTCTAATCTTAGCCACCATTCTTTCCACCAGAACATGACAATCAGCCTTTGATAATCTTTTATGAGAAATAGCCACCCCAAGATATTTAAAAGGAAGATTACCTCTTTTAAAACCAGTGTAATTCAAAATGACATCCACATTTCCTGAACTTATTCCATTCAGCATAATTTCAGATTTCTCTGAACTTATGTGCAAACCAGAAGCTTCAGAAAAACAGGTGAAAGTTTCCTTTATGACAACAATAGAACTTAGATCCCCTTTACAGAACAATAGGACATCATCAGCAAACATAAGATGATTCAGCTTAATCCTATTACATAAAGGGTGGAATCTAAACCTAGGCAAGGCACTAGTTTCCTCCAACAATCTACTGAGATATTCCATACAGATAGTGAACAAGATAGGAGATATAGGATCACCTTGCCTTAGACCTCTCTTACCAGGAAAAAAACCATGAGGGGAACCATTGATCACAACAGAATAAGTAGGGGAAGTCACACAACACATAATCCAGCCAATCAGCTTAGGGGGAAAATTTAAATGAAGCAACATATCTCCAATAAAATCCCATTCAATAGAGTCATAAGCTTTCCTCAGATCAATCTTCATCAAACATCTAGGAGAAACACTTTTCCTAGTATACAATCTGACAATATCCTGACTTATCAGAATATTACCCATAATACTCCTACCCTTAATAAAAGCAGCTTGATTAGGGCTAATGACATGACCAAGGCCTATAGAGACTCTCTCACAAAGGATTTTAGAAATAATCTTATAGAGAACATTACAACAAGCAATGGGTCTGAATTGAGTAACATTGATAGGATGCTCAATCTTAGGAATAAGCACCAAATTTGTAGCATTAACCTGTTTGAGAAGCTTACCAGTATGGAAAAAATCCTGAATAGCATGAGTAATATCATCCTTCAACACCTCCCAACCAGCTTTAAAGAAGCAACTAGTATAGCCATCAGGTCCAGGACTCTTGTCATTAGGAATAGAGAAAACAATTTTCCTAATTTCCTCTTCACCAGGACTCCTACACATCCTCTCCCAAAGATCTTCATCCACCCTACTTCCTTTCTGAACAATATGAGGAAAAAAGCAAGAGGTCCCCTTAGAACTCCCCAAAAGATCTTTGTAGAAATCAACAAAAGCCTGAATAATATGATCTGGTTCTTTACAAACCACTCCCATCATAGATTCAATGATAAGAACTTTGTTCCTGATTTGTCTTTGTTTAATAGCCTGATGAAACAAAGAAGAGTTAGTATCCCCTTCCTTAGCCCATGAACACTTAGCTTTGTCACTAAGAAATTCCTCCCGAGCAGCATCCAGCAGAACAAAACTTTCCCTAGCTTGAGATTCAGCATCCATAAGTCTTACATTCCCAGGATCACCTTGCAAGATAATCTGACTTTCCTGGAGGATTTTAAAAGCAATGTCTGCATTTCTTTCAATATCAGCATATAACTCCTTATTAAGCCTTTTAAAATGCACCTTCAAATTCTTCATTTTCTTCACCACTCTGAACATAAGAGAGCCATGAACATACTGTTGCCACCCAGCTTTCAGAATACAAATAAAATCAGAAGACCTTGTCCACATATTAAAGAACTTGAAAGATCTTCTGTTAGTTAACTTCACCTCACCATACTCAATGACACAAGGGCAATGATCAAAAGAGCCTTCAGGAAAGAAGTGAGCAAAATAATCAGGCCAACTACTACACCAATTATCATTAATAAGAACTCTATCAATACGACTAAACACTCTCTTATCACTACTCTGTTTATTATTCCAAGTGAAAAAAGCTCCAGTTGTTTTCATATCTTGAAGTTCACACAGAGTAACAGCATTCTGAAAGGGTAGCACTTCACTATCTCTAACAGCCTGCCCAATCCTCTCATTAGGATAGAGAACATTATTGAAATCCCCCAAAACACACCAAGGTTCAGTCCTAGCCAACCTGTGTAAACTATCCCAAAGCTCCATCCTCTCCTCACTCCTATTGAATCCATACACAAAAGTTATATAAAACAGATGACCAGTCACACAATCAGTTACCTTCAAGTGGATAAATTGAGCACCACACTCCAACATAACCACCTGAACTTTACTACTCTTCCAAATAACCCAAATCCTAGCATTCGAATGAAAGCTAGCATTATGAACAATAGACCAATTATGACAGAAATTAGACAAAACTCTATTTAGAGAACCAGGTTTTACTCTAGTCTCTAGGAGGCCAAATAGTTCAATATCATGATGATGCAAAAACCATTTAACATCTTTCTGTTTCTTGATACTATTGAGCCCCCTAATATTCCATACTCCAAACTTAGTCATTTGGAAGCACAGACACAGTGCCACCCCCTTTATCCACCAGTTCAGAGCACCCAGACAAAGCAGCATTAAAACTCATCATAAAATTCACATCCTTATCTTCAGGCAACCTAGATTCATGCCTAGTTATTTTAGAAATAATCCTAGCAGGAGTAAATGGCACAGTCTGACCACTGTGAATAGGAGTAGTCAGCAAAGAGCTATTACCCACTGCAGGCAAATTTTTAGATCCCCCACTTACAGGCAACGCAGGGAATTCTATAGGATCAATAACAGAAGGTTGAACCTCCTTCTTCTGCCAAACCTGTTTCTGCACAGCATTTGTAACATTCTTCTTCTGAATCCCATATCCTCTCCTACACACCTTTTCACTGTGTCCAACTCCACTACAACTCTTACATATGATGGGCAACCAATCATACTCAATACCAACACAGATATCCTTGCCTTGCTCATCATAAAAGTGAATCTGATCAGGAAATTCCTGATCAATTTCCACCTCAACCATGACCCGCGCATAACCCAGGAAAATCCTTTGAGAAGTAATATCATCAATGCTTATGAATTTACCAATTAAGGCTGCCAATTTCTCCAAACACTTAGTCCCCCAAAACTTTAAATCCAGACCAACTAACTTAACCCAGATAGGAACCCGTTTCACCGAGACCTTTGTAATCTTAACATTGGGATCCCATGATCGTACAATGACAGGTTTTCCATCAAACAACATCATGCCTCTTGACAAAACAAGACTCGAATGCTCCATACTGGCAAACCTCACTACAAAAAGACCATTAGGTAGAAAAGATACCTTTGTGATACTATAATCCTTCCAAACACGCCTTAAATACCCTTCCAACACTACTTTTGGGGGATTAGCACCCATAACATATCCATAAACCGCCGTTGACCAAAAATCAATCTCCTCCTGGACATCAGCAATATCAAGCTTTAGGATAGGTTTCGAGATACGTGCCGCTACTTCTGTTTCCACCACCTCCGTTTCACTAATAGTAGGCAGTTTGGAGCTAGCACTGCTATCATTGTCTCTCCTTTTTGACCGATTGACAACCTGCTGCCACCCATCTTCCTCAACATTTCCTTTTGTTTGACCTTCTTCTTCATTTTCCTTTCTAAGAGCATGAAGAACATCCTGCTGTATTCCAACTATCTCCTTTGTTCGCTGAGCAGTATTCGTAGCATTATGTTTGTTTTTGTTATTTTTTGGAGACATCCTAACAACTATTAACTACCAAAATACTAGAATATTAGATTGTTTAATAATAATACCAATGTCTATTATTTACTATTGAATTTAATGTAGAAAGATGAGATTTAAAATTGATTTTGGCCTTTGCACAAAATCCTAGATCCCCAAAGTTGGAACTTTCTCTCTCCAACTTTCTTTCTCATCTTTAAAATAATCGGGTTTACCTTTTCAATCAATTTCCTTACATTGATTATATGGGAAATAGGCACAATATTTGAACTCCTTCAAATATTGATCTTGAGTTAGTAAGATGAGGATGAATTCCAAGTTCTTAGTATAAGAACACTCCAATTAGTTGCACCCAAGACTACCCTTAATCTCTACAAAATACTACACTAGTATTAAAAATAGTAGAAGCCCTTATTATGAACTAATAGATATATTACTACCCTTAGTAATGATATTATTAGTGTAGGAACACAAGAAGAATTTCTCAAATTTCTTTTAGTGAGAGATAGAGATTTTGTAGAAAGATAAGCATCCATGCAAAAATGAGATGTTATGGTATATATTAAGAGGGAAAAACAAGCCCTCTTTGGCTTGTTAAAACCGGTCACCCACACCCCACATGGGTGGGGTGTTGTCACTTCCAATTGTTCTTAACAATGTAAAAAGGTTGAGTGTTGGTAATAGTTTTGGGTATGATTATGTCTAATTCCTAATTAGAATAATACACAAAAATAATCACCCTTTTGTACACTACCAAAACCGGTGCACCCTTGTAATATGGGTGTCCATTTTATTTTTGCAATTTGTCATTTGTCACAAGTGTGACATGTGACATGTAACATGTAATTAGGCTTATAAATGTACATTTAACCAATTTAAATGCAATTTCATAACAAATAAATTAGACTTAACATTTTAAGTCACATTTTATAATTACATGTAAATAAAATGGGTCCTCTCATATTTGGTTAAAAATAATCTACAACAGTTTGTAATTATAATCGACCAATTTATTTATCTCAAATGTTTCATAAACATAATGCATTCTTAGTAATATAACAATTAAATTACCAAAATGAATCTTATTTAATCATATTACAATAAGATATATTTCTCACTCACAATTTAAACTTGGTTCATTAAGGGATTAATTAATCTGTATCACTATACAATTAATTAATGTACATGATTAGGGGATTGTCCTTTAGGTGTGACCTCAAGGGATCAACTGATCACCACCGTCATACGACAGTAACGTCAAACTCAATTGAGCCAATCGTTACCGATTTATGTTGACCAGTTGACTATAATATTCATCATCCCTTTGTATTCTTATTATTGAGATTTAATTTTGTGATCGCACTATTGTTGAGGACATTTACTCCAACAATCTCCCACTTGTCCGAGACAAGTGTGCGTCACCAATTCTCTTGTCCTATTACAATATCTCCCACTCAATGCAAGGTGTCTTGCAGGTCGTACTTGCATTTGATCATATCAAGAGTGGTTTCCTCGATCTGGAGAGTAACTGTCTGACCGGAATTATCTACCATAGATACCTTCCGAGCGTGGCCACGCATTTTCAGCTTACTCCTCCTCGAGTGGCCTTGAGATTTAAAACAACCTGACAAGGGGTGGACAATTCCTATCGCATTTCCCTTTGCATAGCCACAACTCATCATGACCCAAAAGATGCCCATTTGACCCCAGTTACGAAAGGTCGTAGAGCATAAATCAAAGTCACTCTGAAACTGTGCCACCTTAGGCGAACAGTCTTTAGTCAAAGAATTGACTCAAAAGAATACTAGTAGCTCTTGCCACGACCAGGCTACAAGAAATGCCATAATTCTATAAGCGGTCACTGCCCGACAGATTGTCCCTTACAGTATGTCTATGTGATCGATTAGTCATCCCTATGACACTTGAACTTGCCATCAATCGCACCACAATCTAGTCACTTTGAGATGTCACCTCATATAAGTGACTAGGGGCCAATGCTATGTTAAATCAGTCCACTTTAATGGAGTCCAAAATTGTCTCTACAATCCATTTGGATATAACAAAGCACAAAACAAGTTTTAGAAACTCAAACGATAAATGTGATTATCATATATGAACAATCAACACAATGTTATTGCTTCATATCATATAATCTAAAGTTTATTTCGTCCATGACAATTCATGACGATCTTACTAAATGTAATAAAGGCTTGGGTAGTGAATATACCATATATTCATTTATTCCAACCTTGTGAATTGCTTTTCTTTCCATTCAACGTTATTCCTAATAACATGAATTTATCTACGTACATATCTAGATCTCTATCTAGTGTTGGGCTCTTTAACTTGAAAGATACTCCCACTCGTTATCATGATAACTGATAGGTATTTAGGTGAAAGGATCTACCATTAGCTCCTTGTTATTCACCTTATCCTCATCATAATGTACTACGTCTCTATTTGTAGAATTTATAATGATTGACTCTTCAATCATCCTTTTAGTTATTCGCTTCTTGTATAACAAAAGTACGCCTAGGATTTCGATAAATCCTTTTATAAGTTTTGAAATTTGGGTTTGTGTAACCTTTACCACATTGTCAAATTTTCTCTACCAAACACAAGAATGAATCCCTAGTTCTCCTTGAGAACCTTATGGATTTTCTAGTAGGCTATCCAATGACACTCATGTGGATTGTTTGTTTTAGGCTTGTCATGCTCCCAGCATACAATTCATTTAGGTATGTGCATGTAATGGCATACATGATTGGTCTCATGTGATTAACAACTTTTAGGTTCAGTGGATGACTATGACCCTTTCATATTGATCCCAATTTTATCCACATAAACAACCTATTTAACTTGTTGAAGAGATTAAGGATCTTATCGATATAAGATACCTTTTAAATGCCAAGCTAAAATCTTCTATTCCACAATAGACTTTGATTTTAGTATACATGTTGTCCTCTTTCATCCAATATTAAAATCCAACCACTCCTTTCAAAAGGTAATATGAATATGTCACTCTCAATGAGTGAAACGTCATTCATGTGGAAAACAATTTCTCCCACTGAACTTCATGTCTTTACATGATAACTTTAACTCCCACTTAACTTCATGTCCATACATGACTTTAACTCCCACTGAAATTCATGTATATACATGACTTTAACTCCCACTGAAATTCATGTCTATACATGACTTTTCGACAATTCGAGTGAAACCCTTCTTATATCTTATAATAGAAAAGATCATCATAACCTCTAGGTAGATACATACAATAGGCTTGTGTCATGTACACATCCTATTCCAAATCCCTATTTGGACATGTGGTTTTTATGTGTATCTTGTACACACCTACAATGAGGTATTTCACTGATGATTCGGATCTTAGCATAGTTACGCATTAACTTGGCTTTTGAAGACATCTACATGTCTATCCATGCAACTACAATTGGACAACTCCAAATAAAACATTTTCTTTGCATAGATTCCATTAAGTTTCATAAGTCTCTTATATTAGAAAATCAAATTTTAAAATTTCTAGGTGCTTCCACTTCATAGATCATAATCTTATTATATCAAGAACAATTTCTTTTGGTCTCGTCACTAGTCTAAGGATTCACCTAAGAACGATTTCTTTTGGTCTCCTCACTAGTCTTGAGTCTAACCTAAGAACATTTTCTTTTGGTTTCCTCACTAGTTCCTAACTAGGTTTTCGTTGTGGCTTATTTTCTCCCACTCTATCTTTAGAAAAATACAACTATTTTCTTTAAAGATAGCCTTATGAGCCACAACCATTTTGTACTCATACTCGTAAGGGAGGTAGAAGTATCACAACATGACCTTAAGTGATCTACTAAAGACTTCTTTGTAAAGACATCGAATCTTAGCTTCACCATAGACTAGTTCTATAAGAGCTAAAGAGGTGAACTCATATTCATGTCATTTACTTTCTTTATAAGTGGTAATGCCAATTGGTTTGGTAGACTCCCTACTTTGAGTTCAATAACTCAATTTTGACTTAGCACCTGATCTTTCAAAGTGAGAATCGAATTCTTAGCCTTTTATTATAATGATCCCATCATCATAATATTTACATGATCAATTTGAGTCGATATAATTTACGTTATTTTTGCAAGTATAGTATGATGACAAGTTTTTAGAACTAAAAAGTTTCAACAAACCGAATGACTTGGGTTGAGAACCAAGTCACTAAATCCAATTTCAACCAATGTCAATAAAAGGAATTGAACAAATTTCCATGTCAAACAAGGAAATTATAAAAGTTCTAAAAACAATGTCTTAAAATACATCCCAAAATTTTGACAATTCAAAATGAGATCAAGCTTCCATAGGTCTTCAATCATGGGTAACTACCTTAGCTTCCCTTGAAGAGCCTTCTTAGATTTTATTGTCCTTGCCTTTATCCTTGCTAAGATGCCCTAATTACAGTTAAATAGGGTAAGAATGACAACTCGTATCTATATACCAAAGTTGAAATCATAACATAAATGATGGGGATAAATTACCAACTGAAACATCTTTCCAGTTTTGATATCTCCTAGATATTTAGTGCAATTTCCCTTCCGATGCCCTATGTCATTACAATAATGGCACTTGTCCTTGGTTGAGGCACCTTACTTAGGTTTGGGTGAACTATTCTAGATAGCTTTTCCCTTTCCTTTGAAGGTTGAGGGCTTTTTCCCTTTACTACCACCTTTCTTGAACTTCCCCTTGCTCCTTTTATTAATATGGAGTACATCCTTGGAAGTGCTAATATTTAGCCCATGTCTCTCTCGGCTTGCACGAGCATCTTGTGCATTTCATGAAGAGAGGTTTCTCATGTTATGCATATTGTAGTTTACCCTAAACTTCACATATGCTTTGATTTTCCCCAAGGAATGTTAGACTCAGTCGATAACGAGTTGTTCGGGAATGGTCACCCCTTGCAATTTAAGAGTCTCAACATGCTCAATTAATTTGAGTACATGAGGGGTAACTTTTGGTCCTCTTATAGGTTCATGTTGAATAATGTGGAAGCCGTCTCATATTGTAAGATACTAGGAGCTTGTGAAAAAAAAACATGGTCACAAGCTTGGCATAGATCTCATAGGCCGTGCTCATCTTATGACACTCCTTTGGAGATCGGCCTCCAACGAGAAGATCAAAACGTTTTTGATCGCGGCGGACTCTTTGTGGCTAGCCTCATAGGCTATCCTTGCGTGGCGGTTGACCTTTCATTAGGTGCGGTGGGAGAGGCCTTGGCAAGGTAACGAAACCTGTCGTCACCCGCCGCGGCCAAACGGAGTTGCATATCCCAATTGGTAAAATTAGCGCCATTCTTTTCTAACTTGCATCGATCCATGAAGGATCGAACCCATGAGACATTCGTGAGAATTGGAGCATAGGTGGTGGTGGATGAATTAGCATTTGCCATTGCGAATAAACAATATTAACTACAAATTTTAAAGACATAATGGAAATGTTAACATTTATCATTTTAAATACTTGTAAACATTTTAAACAAGTTTTAACATTTAAATAGTGACCTCTACCCAACTATTATAAATGATTCCGAGATCCAAAATTCATATCAACTTGGGCACGGTAAGCCGATTCATCCCTCATTAACATAATTCGGTGGATTAACTCTTTAATCGATTCTACATTAGAACTCTCAGTCGACAATATTACTTTAATATTTATCTTAAGCCCGGAACACATGCGGCTACGGTCGCGAATACTTCCGTTGAGCTCAATCCAAATTTCGAAATAATAACATTTATTACCCCACTTACCCAACGTAACAAGTTTAGCACCCCGGTGAGCCGAGCCTACTTCCTTGCGAAATTGGGATTCATGGGTTCTACATTTGGTAAGGCTTGATCTCAATTATTTATTATGAGAGGTCTTGTCAATTTATAATCTATCATGTTAAAGAGAACTAAATCGATGAATTAACGATTATTTTAATTGACACGGTCGAAAACTCGATAAAATATGCATGTCATGTTATGGCGATTTGGCAATGCATGCAAACATATAAAATAAAAATGCAAGCATAAAATAAAACTCCTAGTATGGCCTTTCCTAGAATAGAAAATCATATATTCTATTACAAATTCGGAAACCAACTCCTTTGGTCCCTTGAACTTCATAAGCACGCCTCCCAAGGTCACCGTCTCTCTCGGAACTCCTTTCCGAATGGCACCGTCTTTGGGAAACTCCGGTTTTACAATTAGTTACAAAATATATAATAAAATTACAATAATTTCCTATTATACATTTGTAAAATAAAATAATACAATAAAAGTGATTCGAGATCACATTAAATTACAACCGAATCAATATTCCCTTACATTTCGGGCAATATCGATTAAAACTAAGGCCATACAAGGAAAAATTACATAATTCCAAATTACATAAACCAAAATATGACATTCATAAATTGAAAATATGACATTCATAAATAAAAATGCAGCATTATAATATGTATAAAACATGCTCATGTTAAATGCCAAATCGCTCTAATTAACGGTTTATATCGAATATAACCCGGTTTTATGGAAATGCGTGATAATAACACTTTAAAATCACCAAACAATACTTAAATCATATTTAAGTCCAAGTTAATTATCCCAACTCATTTAGGCCTCAAAATTTAGTCATCACTCAATTTTGACAATAATTCAACTTGTTGTTGTATAATTGCTCATAATTAGACTTTAAAATCATATTTTAATCAAATAAATCCAAATTTAATTACAATAATTTCAAAATTTTGAATTTTAAATTTTTTGTACATTCTGGAACATTTCCATGACACTCATAATGTCAAAAATCATGGTTTAAAAATTTCGAATCGGTTTAGAGAAAAATGGTTGCGCTTTATCGGTTTTATCAAATAAAATACATAAAGCATGCAAAAATTAATCATATTAAATTTTAAACTTTAGATCTGAAATTTGGAACATTCATGCAACCAGGAACAATTTTCTCTTGACATGAAAATTATTTTAGCTATATTTGCTAAATTAGTCACTATTTATGCCATTTTTACATTAAAATTTCATAAATCATGCTAGACAAATCACATTAGTCTGAACTTTTTCATTCTGACATTAAAACATGCATGGGACAACATACTAACATTTCATGGTCAGATTCAAAGCGGAAGTATTTTTAACCATTTGACCTTTATTTATTTCATTTTATCATATAAAAATCATAAATCACACGAAATAGTTCCAATTCACACGAAAGTTTACATACAGTAACTAAAATGAATGTGTGATATTGTGTAAAAATTTCAAGGTTGTAAGATAAGTCTAACTATTTTTAGAATTTTAAACATCATTTTACTCATTAAAATGTAATAAAAATACTAAAAATCATTTTTGAGCACTATAAATTTCCATAAATCATCAAAATGACCTAAAATCATATTAGGACCAGAATATATTGACATGAAAATAACTTTGTGATTTTATCTTATAAAACACAAATTACTAGTTTTCTTTAAGTTACCATAACTCGAAAAAACTAAAAATCGATTATGCATGCAACAACCAAGGCTCTTGATACTGCTTGTAGGTTTCATAAACTCGATATTAGACACTTCTAATATCATTTTACAAATAATTTACTCTTAAACTAAATAAATCTTATGCATGCATAACAAAAGAATTAGAAGAAACAATTTCCTTACATTGATTATATGGAAATGGGCACAATATTTGAACTCCTTTCAAATATTGATCTTGAGCTAGTAAGATGAGGATGAATTCCAAGTTCTTAGTATAAGAACACTCCAATTAGTTGCACCCAAGACTACCCTTAATCTCTACAAAATACTACACTAGTATTAAAAATAGTAGAAGCCCTTATTATGAACTAATAGATATATTACTACCCTTAGTAATGATATTATTAGTGTAGGAACACAAGAAGAATTTCTC
The DNA here is from genome assembly GCA_022085475.1 of Heliosperma pusillum. Taxonomy (NCBI): domain Eukaryota; kingdom Viridiplantae; phylum Streptophyta; class Magnoliopsida; order Caryophyllales; family Caryophyllaceae; genus Heliosperma; species Heliosperma pusillum. Next base: position 34,133 of record JAIUZE010074031.1, read on the forward strand.
AAATTTATTTTAGTGAGAGATAGAGATTTTGTAGAAAGATAAACATCCATGCAAAAATGAGATGTTATGGTATATATTAAGAGGGAAAAACAAGCCCTCTTTGTCTTGTTAAAACCGGTCACCCACACCCCACATGGGTGGGGTGTTGTCACTTCCAATTGTTTTTAACAATGTAAAAAGGTTGAGTGTTGGTAATAGTTTTGGGTATGATTATGTCTAATTCCTAATTAGAATAATACACAAAAATAATCACCCTTTTGTACACTACCAAAACCGGTGCACCCTTGTAATATGGGTGTCCATTTTATTTTTGCAATTTGTCATTTGTCACAAGTGTGACATGTGACATGTAACATGTAATTTTGCTTATAAATGTGCATTTAACCAATTTAAATGCAATTTCATAACAAATAAATTAGACTTAACATTTTAAGTCACATTTTATAATTACATGTAAATAAAATGGGTCCTCTCATATTTGGTTAAAAATAATCTACAACAGTTTGTAATTATAATCGACCAATTTAACTTATCTCAAATGTTTCATAAACATAATGCATTCTTAGTAATATAACAATTAAATTACCAAAATGAATCTTATTTAATCATATTACAATAAGATATATTTCTCACTCACAATTTAAACTTGGTTCATTTTAAGGGATTAATTAATCTGTATCACTATACAATTAATTAATGTACATGATTAGGGGATTGTCCTTTAGGTGTGACCTCAAGGGATCAACTGATCACCACCGTCATACGACAGTAACGTCAAACTCAATTGAGCCAATCGTTACCAATTTATGTTGACCAGTTGACTATAATATTCATCATCCCTTTGTATTCTTATTATTGAGATTTAATTATGTGATCGCACTATTGTTGAGGACATTTACTCCAACAGCGTCGACCGGTCACCCGGCGTCGGCCCACTACCCGGCCTGCACATCAGTAGAATGGAGTAGAAAAGTTTGAATATTTAGGCTTGCCTTTGATGTGCTCCAGGCCGGTCCCATGACCGGCGGCCGGCTACCCGGCTGGGATTCCCCTTTCTATTCTTAGAATATTTTTGATAAAGAAGAAAATGGGGGTTCTGGAGTGCTCCAGGCCGGTCCCATGACCGGTGGTCGGGTACCCGGCCTGGAACACAAACTCGCATGTCCATCAAACACTTATATTTTCTTTCTTAATTTTGAGATACCTATATATACCCTTTCCCTAATTATTGTAAGCAACTTTTTTATCAACTCTTAGCACAAAACCCTAGAATATTTGTAATCTCTAATATTTACTAATTACTCTATTAATCGCTCCTTAGTTAAGCCTAGTTTCTCAAATCAAATAGTTAGATCTAGTTTCTCTTTGTTGAATTATCCTAGACTTGGATTTGTATTGAAGATTTTGGGTGAAGACATTCTCCCTATTTCATTAATACAAGTATTGTTGGTATAATTGCTTCTATTTGTAGTTTGCTTATGCAATTTATTTCATTTCAAGTTAATTATTTGTTGTTTGATTGTTAGAATTCATCTCTTCTAAAATATGATGTCTAATTCCTTATTCTCCTTGTTTAGTTACTTGGATTCCCTTAACATGAGTGAGTAGTCTCCCTCTAGGGTTTAGGGGGAGCCTAAGGGAGGATTATATGGGTGAATTGGTTGAGTAATTAGTAGAGTTGTGGTGACAATTTGAGTGTTACCCTTATGCACACTAGGTGTTCGATGAAATGTTTAGACGAAAGTTACACATTTTATCGAATATTGTTTGATTATCTCTTAAGCGACGCTGCTAAGGATGATTAGAATAGTGTTTATATGAGTGATTTGAGACAAATGTTATAGCATTGTTGAAGATTATTAATTGTTGAGACATTAGCAATTAATTCTACTCAAGCTTGTTACCCACTTGCTAATTACTTGAATAACCCATTGAACCCCCTAAGGTGAACCCTTTACGTTAGTTTTTCATAAATTGTATACAACCTTATCATTTTCACCGATTTGTTGCATTTAGTTAATTCTTAGTTCATCGCTTCAATCATCTCTTGTTAGGCTAAAATAGGACGCGATCAAACTTGTAGTTGACCCCTCCATCCTCGTGGATTCAACCCCTTTATACTACTTATATTGGGTTATTCTTTGATGTGTGAATTGACGATAAATCACTCTTCATCATGTATAGTCATGGGGAGCGCGAGTTTTGTTTGTAAAGAAGAAGGATTGTAGCTTACAATTATGCATTGACTACCGTGAGCTGAACCATGTGACGGTAAAGAATAGGTATCCATTACCTAGGATTGAAGATCTGTTTGATCAGTTGATTGGAGCCGGGGTGTTTTCGAAGATAGATCTGAGGTCGGGGTATCATCAGCTGAGGATAAGGGATAATGACATTCCGAAGACGGCGTTTCGTTCGAGGTATGAGTTTGCGGTGATGCCGTTCGGGTTGACTAATGCACCAGCGGTATTCATGGATCTTATAAACCGGATCTTCAGTCCATATTTGGACATGTTTGTGGTGGTATTCATTGACAACATCTTAGTCTATTCTAAGACTAAGGAGTAGTATGGGGAGCAGAGCATATGAGGATTGCGCTGCAGAACTTGAGAGACAACCAGTTGTATGCCAAATTATCTAAGGTGCGAGTTATGGTTAGAGAAGGTGGTATTTTTAGGGAATGTGATATCTAAGGAAGGGATAATGGTGGATCCCAGTAAGATTGAGGCAACGTCTAATTAGGAGGCACCAAAGAACGTGGCGGAGGTGAGAAGCTTTCTGGGTTTGGCTGGGTACTACAAGAGGTTTTTGAAAGACTGCTCGAGGATAGCTAGACCTATGACGCTTTTGATGAGGAAGGAGAACAAGTTTTGCTGGAGCGAGAGATATGAGACGCCGTTCCAAATATTAAAGAAGCGTTTGACTACGGCTCATGTCTTGACATTACTTGAGGGGAGTGAGAATTTTGAGGTGTATACGGATGCATCGAAGTCTGGCTTGGGGTGGGTGCTTATGCAGAATGGGAAAGTGATCGCTTATGTGTCGAGGCAGCTGAAGCCTTATGAGAAAAATTACCCTACTCATGATCTAGAGTTTGGTGCTGTGGTGTTTGCTCTGGAGATTTGGAGGCACTATTTGTATGGTGTTAGCTTTAAGATGTTTTCAGACCATAAGATTCTGAAGTACATATATACCCAGAAGGAGTTGAACATGAGGCAGTGGCGGAGGATGGAGCTGATTGGAGATTATGATATGGTTTCATCTATCAAGAAGGGAAGGTGAATGTTGTTGCTGATGCATTGAGTCGGAAGAGTGTACATTCCTTGTGCACTACGATGTCCTTGATGCGATTGAGGGACGAGGTAGCAAAGATGGGAATCCATGTAACTCGGAAGGTAGATGCTATTACTAACTTGATGATCGAGTCAGGCTTATATGATGATATTAGAAGCAAGCAGTTAGAAGATCTGAAGATTCAGTTGTCAAGGAAGGGAGTAGAGGAGGGTACTACTTCTAGATTTTCGATTCATACGGATGAGAGTGTGAGATTTGAAGGCCGATGGTGTGTGCCGAACGACCTGGAGCCGAAGAGGGTGATTTTGACGGATGCTCATTGTACTCCTTATTCGGTTCATCCGGGTAGGGATTAGTTATACAAAGATCTGAAGAAGACTTTTTGGTGGCCGGGAATGAAGAAATAGGTAGCTGACTTTGTTGCGAGATGTTTGACATGTCAGGGAGTTAAAGGAAAGAAAAGGAGACCGCTTGGTAAGATTCAGTCCATGGACTTTGTGGTAGGACTTCCGAGATCGCATAGGGGGAATAACATGATTTAGGTGATCGTGCATCTATGGACAAAGTCAGCCCATTTCGTGCCTATGAAGGATACTTGGAGCAAGATAGAGCTCGCCTTGGCTTATAGGAAGCATGTGGTGAAGGTGCATGAGGTACCTAGTGATATAGTATCGAACCGTTATGCAAGATTCATTTCTAGATTTTGGAAGGAACTGCAAGAGCTTATGGGTAAGACATTGAAGATGAGCTCAACCTTTCATCCTGCGACAGATGGCTAGACGGAGAAGACAATGAAGACATTAGAGGATATGTTGAGGGCTTGTGTGCTATCCTTTGGTGAGAGCTGGGGGATAAGCTGGATTTGATAGAGTTTTCTTACAATAAAACCTATTACTCCAGTATTAGGATGGCACCTTTTGAGGCCTTGTATGGGAGCAGATGCAGTTGTTCGGTTTGTTGGGATGATAGTTCTGAGGCGGTAGTTCTTCGACCCCAAAGGTTTCAGGACATGATCGAGCAAGTGAAGTTGATTCGCCAGAAGATGAAAGCACCACATGACCGTCACAAGAGTTATGCAGATCTTCATCGTCGGGATATCGAATTCCACATAGGTGACAAAGTCATTTTGAAGGTGTCACCTATGCGTGGGGTGATGAGATTCGGGAAGTGGGCAAGTTGAGCAAGAAATTCTTAGGACCCCATGAGATTTTGATTCGGGTTGGAGTGGTGGCTTATCGTTTGGCCTTACCACCTGCTCTTGACCGGGTCCATAATGTGTTTCATGTGTCCCAGCTGAGAATGTATGTGAGTGACCTGTCTCATGTTCTTGAGGTCGAGACCATAGAGCTGGATGAGGCACTCACCTATGTGGAGGTGCCGAAGGAGATCTTGGACCGGAAGGTGTGCAAGACCAGGACTGGGGAGACGACGCTACTGAAGGTTTTATGGTCTAACCATAACGTAGTGGAAGCAACATGGAAGCCTGATGCTGCGATAAGGGAGAGATACCAGCATCTGTTTGAGTAGATATGTTCGTTTACGAGGGCGTAACCTTGTTCTTTAAGGGGGGAAGGAGATATTTGCATGTTGCTAGTCTATGTTAATGTTAGTGTTTTTGGATGGGTAGTATGATACATGTTACGATATGTGTCATGGTTGTTGGTTTTATGATTATACATGATATGTGTCATGCATTGTTGTTGTGTCTTATGTTAGTTGTTGGTTGAGGATATATGTCATATATTGTTGTTATGTCTTATGTTGGCTATTTGTTGGAGTAATTGTGAGGTTGGGGTATGAGTTGTGAACTTCGACGATGAAGTTCGTTTTTAAGAAGGAAAGGCTGTGATACTACGTGATTCTGTGTAGATGGCACTCGGCCGAGTAAAGCTTAATAGACCGAGTGGTTAGGGTACTCGGCCGAGTAGAGTCCACTCGACCGAGTAAATTGGTTTGTTGTCGAAGTAGCTTTCTGTTCTTGCGTACTCGGCAGAGTAAGTTAGGCGTTCGACCGAGTAAGTTGTACTTGACCAAGTATGTAACACCCCAAATTTTATAATAATGAATAATTTACTAAAGTCGTAAATTTTATAAATTCGTGTTCTACCTTTATGAGTTAAAATATTCAAGTCGATAATTTATGCTTTCGTAGCTTTAAATTAATGTTAAATAGGATTTAATTTAGTTGGGTAGAAACCGTCGTATTTCAGTCCGCTATGAGTTCATAATCGGATTCTACGCAAAAATCCAAAGATGTCGACCCGGTATAAAATTTGAGCCTTCTATTATTCACCTTCTCAAAACAAACTCATTATCCCTCCTCCTTCCTTCTCAAACTTTCAACAAACATACTCTTCTTCTTCATCTTCCTAAAACACCAAAACACCATTAAAACTCCATCACTTTATAATCTTAGACGGAAGCCATTTCTCCGTCTCTTAACGAAACTCGACGATTTTTATATAAATATTCTCCTCTCATCTTCCTCTTCCTTTTCATAACATAAAATACCCATGTACTCCACCTTTTTATAAAACCCATTTTCTAGATCTAAACTTAAGACGGACATAACTTCTTCGTTTCTTAACGTAATTCGATTCCATTTAATGTTTCGGAATCCTCTCACCGTCCTCTTTCTTTCTAGCCAATAAAAGATCGAAACTTTTAACCTTCTTTTAAGACCGATTTCCAGAAATTTCGGTTTGAACTACTACTATATTATTTATCGATAAAAGGGTAGGTTTTGAAGATTTTGGGTCAAGGAATTCATGTGGGTTGATGATTAGCTTGGGAATCAAGGATTTGAAATTCTAATCGAGGTAACGGTGATGGGTTACTCGATATCTCTATGTGTTTTAGTAGTTAATTGTAGCATTTAGTTGTGAAAGATGAGTTTTTGTGTAGATAATAGTATAGATCTATGACTACAATATATTTAATTGTTTAATTGCATCTTGTATGTCCCATTTTGATGGAAAATTGGTTGTGTTGATGATGAATTACCTTCTTGTTGCTTAGACTTGTATTTAAGTCTTGAATGATAACTTAATTATGATTTTAATGTCATATGGAATGTTATGATGTTCATATGTTATGCTAAGTGGTGATTTATGATGGTTTATGGTGGTAATTACAAAAGGGTTTAGAACTTGTTTGGCTTAAACTTGAAGTTTGGACGAATTTTGGCTTAAACCATTGTGAAATTGTATAGGACTTGGACGGGTTTGAGTCCTAAACCCGAGCAGGACACTTTAAACCCAGATGGGACGGGTCCGACCCTTTTTCGTAAAATAGTCATATCCTCTTCAATACTTGTCTGTTTGGGGCGTGTCACCTACCGTTGCAACCGTAATAGCATAAGGTATCACCTCCACTTGGAATTTATGCAGTTTCATATCTAGAACGCCATTTATGACTGTTTGAAGTGGACCCTTGTTTTACTTAGTTTCCAAACTTGTTGTTTTGAGATGAGATCTATGTTTCTTATTTATTATGCCTATTAAACTTGGTCTAATGCTTATGTATCATGTATTAATTCATGTTTATCATAGTTACATTTATATAATGCTCTATTCTCATGTTTGGTGACGGTGTTTAGTATGTCCTCTCTTGAGTCGGTTTTACCTTTTGTTTTGATTTGAGCACTATGCGTTGAGTGCTTTGAACTCTCATTTCCCGGCTACACCCTTATCCTCGTTAGACTAGAATGTCAGTGCGATGGGGTGTATCCTTGATGCTTGTATGCATGTTTTAGTGGGGATATGACAACGTTGTTAGGAGGTGAACGCAATGCGTTGATCGACCCGGCCGTCAAATGTTGTATCCTTGCGAGGTGGTGTCATTGCATGAAGCGTACTAGCCTGACTTTTGACTATGGATCTCTTTCCGCCTCTTTTGTGTGGTTTAGAAAAATGTGGGGTACTCGAAGTCCTTTGTGTGATCGAGTCTTGGATGTGGAACGTCATACCACATGTCGAATCGGGAAATGCGTTATCCCGAGAGTCTGGCCAGGTTTAGACTAGGACCGCATTATTACCGCCGTTCTACCGGAAGCAATAGAGTCTTGTGTGTACGAAACGCCTTATCGTACACGGTTCATGGGACCGCCTTACCCCGTGGACATGTTTGTCTAGGTCATGAGTATACGAAACGCCTTATCGTATGCGGTTCAAGGAAACGCCTTATCCCGTGGACTTCCATTGACTTGTCTTGCTACTTGTACATGATGCTAGTGTGTGTCATTTACCGTGACAGTGTGTATGCTTACGTTTGATCATATGAGGGATTGTATACTTGATTGATTTGGATGCCTATGATTAGTTTGTATGTCGAGTCCCAAACCTTGTCACGAATAAGTCGCTAATGGTGAGATGCAAGCCCTTAGTGTTTTATATAGTTGTCGTGGGGAGTCTTCCCCGAGTCTTGTATTGCATGATGATGATGGATGATGGTTTTCTTTACTCATATATTGTTATTATCATAATGTTATTCTCACATCCGGCATGATATATATGTTTGCATGATGACACATGATTACATGCTTGTTTATGTGCGTTTTGATGTGATATGGCTGGGAGAACCCTGACTTACTCCCCACTGACTGTGGCATTCATTTTTAATGAATGAACATGTTGCAGGTTGGTGTTTGCATGGGGTTGTGGCGAGTAAGCTAGCAAGCGTTATCCTTACAGCGATTCACCCATAGCGTTATAGGTTTTAGTAGTTTTACTATCTTACTTGTATTCTTCAAGGGATCGGGATCCCTTGCATTTATTTAAGTTATATTTTGTACAAATGATTTGTTAAACTAATATTTGGTTTTATAATATAGTGACATTCGCGGTTTTGTTTATAAAGTTTTTAAAATTTCGTATTTTTCCGTTGCAAACCTATGTGTTTACTTTACTCCGAAATCGCGGGGTGTCACAGTTGGTATCAGAGCTATAACGCTCCCGACGCACATTCGTGCACCCCAACCATAAATTACATGACCAATGAATAATGAATGAGAGATGGGTAGACTTAAGGACCTAAGGTGGTAGTCTTTAGTGTACTTGATATTTGTTAGGTTCTAACTTGTTTGTTGATTATGTTGAGTTATGTTACCCATGTTTGTATCTACCATCTTGAGGTGGACCGTGTGCTGGCAAGAAGAAGTATCCTTTGTCGAAGGTTGAAGATTGACGAGCCTATTTGAATTGTATTTTTTCCTCATCGATGATTTCTCTTGTCCATAATGTATCCTGCTCTCTTCTTTTATCTTGGTGCTCCTTTATCTTTCATTCTCCTCCATCCCTAGGAATTGCCCTTGTTATATTCCTCCATCAGACCATTTGTATCTTTAAATTTCCCTTGTGATCCTTTTGGATACCTTATCATTTTGTTTTTGGTTTATTAGACTTGGACGGAAGAGTTTTGACCTTTGTGGAATATTAGTGTTGGTTATAATGAATTTGGGATTTGAGGAAAATGGTGTTGATCTAAGTTCACCCCATAGTGTTGAGTGGTTGTATCCTTGAGGAAAGTGTGGTCAGATAAGTTTGATGATTTTAATGCTTAATGCTTGCCGTGACTCATGTGTGAATAGTTCATAGTATTTTATGGTGTAAGGTTGAATGAGATGGTTAGGACTTCTTAACTCATTAGTAAATTAATCTTTTGGACTTAGAAGTTTAGTATTGTTTTGAAGACCATGCTTATCATAGGTCTAATTGGCGTAAATGAGAAGCTTTGAATGATATCTTGAGCTGCGAAATACTTTTGAGGCTAAGTGAAATTCTTATGGTTTCCTATTGTGTGTTTGTGGGTATAGGCTTAGAGGAAAAGCATTTGGCTATAATTCTTGGATTTAAAGATATGATCTTATCTTATGGTATCGGAGACTCGTTTGAAGTAGTAAGTTGTCATGGTAGGTTAAACCATGTAACTTGAGGATTATAGACTTGAATGAAATTCAATTAGGCGAGCTATAATGGACCTGCTTGAAGTAGTAAGCTCTAGGATGGATCCTAATAGTGATGATGTATCCTCTCTTGGTGGTTTTAGTTTTTCGAGTTCGATGTGGTGGTGTTAATTCAAAGTTCAAGTTTATTGGAATGATAGTTTAGTTTTGTTTATTATCATAATAGTTGCCTTGGATATAATTTGGGGATAATTAGTTATCTCTAAATGTTGGATTCTAAAAGAGAGTTGGCTTTGGTAATTAAGACTGGTGACCAAACTTTGAGGAATATTTTCGTAAGTAAGGATCGATGCATCTTGACTTATAGTTGAGCTGAATGATTTGAATAGTTGTATCATCCCCATGTGCTTGGCCATATAGGACTTGAAATTTGTAATTGATCTCTCATGAGATTTTGTGGTTTGTAAATGAGGAATTTCTTTAAGTTATGGACAGTAAGCCTTGAGGTGATTTAAATCGGAGAATTGGAATGGTGAACCATTCATCTTATGATTGGTGGTAATTATGCTTTTCTAATTATGATTATCTATGCTTGTGGATTCGAGTGTAAAAATTGATTGGACTAATATATGTTCTAATACATTTAGGAATCTTTCATGTGGATTATTTAATTGTGGATTTTCCCTTGTCGATAGACCTTAGTTAATGTTAGTTGGATACTAGATATTTGGGTTCGTAGTTTGACCTGGTGCTTGTCAAGGATTTTGTAGGATCAAATGATTGAAAGCGGTTAAGGTGTAACCGAGATGCGTTACATTGCTTTGAGGACTAGGTTATTAGCGATGTTTGTGATGTTAAATGGATAAACCCCTAGATTGATGTGGCCATGTTTTGAGTTTGGCAAAAATGCCCGAGAAGTTGACCATGATGATTTTATTATTTGAGTGGAATGTTTAGTTCTTAGGCTTTCTCCCCCTTTGAGCGAATGATTGGTCGTTCATTTCCCTCTTTGTCTTTCGAATTGACGCTTATCCAATTTGTTATTCTCTGGACATTGTCAGCTTCTTTCCGCTTTTACTCGTTGTGTTTATCTTTTATTACCATGAGGGTGAGTTTGATGCTCAAATTATTTCTATGTGTGTGAAATGTCAAGTTGTCTGGAGTTCGCGCTTTAAGAAACTTTTCAAATTTTCACGATGGATTTCGAATTTATCCTTTTAAAAGAATCTTAGAAATGATTTTTCTACTTTTATTTTTTCGAAAATGGATTTATGTTACTCTTATTCTGGATTTTGCGTTTGGTTGGATGCTAGAACTTGTTATTGGAGATGTCTAATGACTGGTTCTGCACTTTTCAGCGTGTGATTTTATTTTAATCTTGTCCTTACTCTGGAATGCTAGTGTCCTTGTGTGCACGACAAGAACAATTTCGTTCCATAGAAAAAGACTGTGTTACCTTCGAAAACCTTTCCTATACCTTTTTCGAAAATGTCGTGTTTTTGAAATACGTTTCCTGGTAAAGCTTTTGAATACCAATTTTGAGAAAATGATTTGGTCCTTATAACTTTTGTTTTCTACTTTCAAGTTTCGAGGACGAAACTTTTTAAAAGATGGGATGATTGTAACACCCCAGATTTTATAATAATGAATAATTTATTAAAGTCGTAAATTTTATAAATTCGTCTTCTACTTTTATGAGTTAAAATATTTAAGTCGATAATTTATGATTTCGTAGCTTTAAATTAATGTTAAATAAGATTTATTTTAGTTAGGTAGAAACCGTCGCATTTCAGTCCGTTATGAGTTCATAATCGGATTCTACGCGACAATCCAAGGGAGTCGACCCGGTATGAAATTTGGGCCTTCTATTATTCACCTTCTCAAAACAAACTCATTATCCCTCCTCCTTCTTTCTCAAACTTTCAGCAAACATACACTTCTTCTTCATCTTCCTAAAACACCAAAACACCATTAAAACTCCATCACTTTATAATCTTAAGACGGAAGCCATTTCTCCATCTCTCAACGAAACTCGACGATTTTTATATAAATCTTCTCCTCTCATCTTCCTCTTCCTTTTCATAACATAAAATACCCATTTACTCCAACTTTTTATAAAACCCATTTTCTAGATCTAAACTTAAGATGGACATAACTTCTTCGTTTCTTAACGTAATTCGATTCCATTTAATGTTTCGGAATCCTATCACCGTCCTCTTTCTTTCTAGCCAATAAAAGATCAAAACTTTTAACCTTCTTTTAAGACAGATTTCTAGAAATTTCGGTTTGAACTAATACTATATTATTTATTGATAAAAGGGTAGGTTTTGAAAATTTTGGATCAAGGAATTCATGTGGGTTGATGATTAGCTTGGTAATCAAGGATTTGAAGTTCTAATCGAGGTAACGGTGATGGGTTACTCGATATCTTTATGGTTTTAGTTGTTAATTGTAGCATTTACTTGTGAAAGATGAGTTCTTGTGTAGATAATAGTATAGATTTATGACTACAATATATTTAATTGTTCAATTGCATCTTGTATGTCCCAACTTGATGGAAAATTGGTTGTGTTGATGATGAATTACCTTCTTGTTGCTTAAACTTGTATTTAAGTCTTGAATGATAACTTAATTATGCTTTTAATGTCATATGGAATGTTATGATGTTCATATGTTATGCTAAGTGGTGATTTATGATGGTTTATATTGGTAATTACAAATGGGTAAGAACTTGTTTGGCTTAAACTTGAAGTTTGTATGAATTTTGGCTTGCACCCTTGCGAAATTGTATAGGACTTGGACGGGTCCAGTCCAACCCGGACGGGTTTTAGTCCTAAACCCGAGTAGGACACATTAAACCCGGACGGGTCAGGTCCAACCCGGACGGGTCTAGTCCGACCCTTTTTCGTAAAATGGTTATATCTCCTTCAATACTTGTCTGTTTAGGGCGTGCGACCTACTGTTGGAACCGTAAGAAGATAAGCTATCACCTCCACCTATAATTTATGCATTTTCATGTTTAGAACTCCATTTATTACCGTTTGAAGTGGACCCTTGTTATTGTTAGTTTCCAAACTTGTTGTTTTGAGATGAGATCTATGTTTCTTTTTTTTATTATGCTTAGTAAACTTGGTCTAATGCTTATGTATCATGTATTGATTCTTGTTTATTATAGTTACATATAATGCCCTATTCTCATGTTCGGTGACGGTTTTAGTATGTCCTCTCTTGAGTCGGTTTTACTTTTTGTTTTGATTTGAGCACTACGCGTTGAGTGCTTTGAACTCTCATTTCCCGGCTACACCCTTATCCTCGTTAGACTAGAATGTCGGAGCGATGGGGTGTATCCTTGATGCTTGTATGCATGTTTTAGTGGGATATGACGACGTTGTTAGGAGGTGAACGCAATGCGTTGATCGACCCTGCCGTCAAATGTTGTATCCTTGCGAGGTGGAGTCATTGCATATAGCGTACTAGCTTGACTTTTGACTATGGATCTCTTTCCGCCTTTTTGGTGTGGTTTAGACGAATTTGGGGTACTCGACGTCCTTTGTGTGATCGAGTCTTGGATGTGGAACGTCATACCACATGTCGAATTGGGAAATGCCTTATCCCGAGAGTCTGGACAGGTTTAGACTAGGACCGCATTATTACCTCCGTCCTACCGGGAGGAATAGAGTCTTGTGTGTACGAAACGCCTTATCGTACACGGTTCAGGGGAACGCCTTACCCCGTGGACATGTTTGTCTAGGTCATGAGTATGCGAAATGCCTTATCGTATGCGGTTCAGGGAAATGCCTTATCCCGTGGACTTCCATTGACTTGTCTTGCTACTTGTACATGATGCTAGTGCATGTCATTTACCGTGAGAGTGTGTGTATTTACGTTTGATCATATGAGGGATTGTATACTTGATTGATTTGGATGCCTATGATTGGTTTGTATGTCGAGCCCCAAACCTTGTCAAGCATAAGTCGCTAATGGTGAGATGCAAGCCCTTAGTGTTCTATATGGTTGTCGTGGGGAGTCTTCCCCGAGTCTTGTATTGCATGATGATGATGGATTATGGTTTTCTTTACTCATATATTGTTATTATCATAATGTTATTCTCACATCCGGCATGATATATATGTTTGCATGATGACACATGGTTACATGCTTATTTATGTGCGTTTTGATGTGATATGGCTGGGAAAACCCTGAGTTACTCCCCACTGATCGTGGCATTCATTTTTAATGAATGAACAGGTTGCAGGTTGGTGTTTGCATGGGGTTATGGCGAGTGAGCTAGCGAGCGTTGTCCTTACAGCGATTCACCCATAGCGTTATAGTTTTTAGTAGTTTTACTATCTTACTGATATTCTTCAAGGGATCGGGATCCCTTGCATTTATTTAAGTTATATTTTGTACAAATGATTTGTTAAACTAATTTTTGGTTTTATAATATAGTGACATTCGCGGTTTTGTTTATAAAGTTCTTAAAATTTTGTATTTTTCCGCTGCAAACCTATGTGTTTACTTTACTGCGAAATCGCGGGATGTCACAAAGTACATGTTGTACGCATGACGGGTTTCGTGGATTATTCGGACGGTTGATTAAGGATTAATAAGAGGAGTTAAGATTCTTTATCACAATTACATTCACAATAAACCTTATTTTCCTCTCAAAACTCTCTCTAATTCCTCATGAGCATCCTTAATCATCTCGTGCCGGATCCAATCTACTGCTACTTTATTTATTGCATTGGTAAGTATATATACTTTGTGAATAGTATGTATTGTTTTAACCCTAATTGAATTGGGGGGAAAAGGGGAAATTGTTGGTATTGATTATGTGATTATTGGTTGATTAGAAGGGGACTTCGTAGAGTAAAGATTTTGAATACTCGTTTTTCATTGCGAATTTGCTAAAAGGTAGGGTTTTCCTATTTAGTATTTCCGTATGTTAATAATTGTGATGAGATTGTTATTATGATGTTGTGATTGGGGTTATTAACGATGGTCACTATTGTGACGAGATTAGTATTGTGATGTTGTGATTGTTGTTATTGATGATGGTCACTATTGTGATGATGATGGAGTTCGGGGTTGGAAATGGAGTTCTTACCATGATCACTATGGTTACTGGTTGGTGATTCAGTTGGGAGACGGATCACACCCCGAGTTTTCCCCCATAGTTATCCCGTTACGTAGGGGATGTGCACATTAATGTTCCGGGTTTGTCTCAATGCGGTGAGATGGAATTTCGACGCCTGTGGCTGCGGTCCATGGTCAATTGGTGGTTTTTTGTAGAGCAGGGATAATAACCTGAGTCTACTGAGGTGACCGCGGCGAGGGCCTCCGGGATATGTTTCCCTTGTGCTTGTCTTGTACATTGGTCGTTATATACGATTACTGACCCCGTTATTGTTTTACAAAACTGCTATGAACCATTGGGGAATGGTGAGCAAGTGATCACAGGTTATCTGTAAGCTGCGTTGGGATGAGGACAAGATCACTAATCGAGTCTTAGCTTCCGCTTAGCATTTTGGAGTCATATACATTAGTTGGTTTATATTGCGTAAACACTTTTTAGTATGATTGTCATTTTGGATTATTGGTCTAGACGATATGCCGTCTAGTTTGAGACTATGTATTGGAGTTAAACTATTTATTAAATAAAGTATTGTTTCTTTACGCCTTGTTTTGATATATACTACCTCGGGCAACCGAGATGGTAGCAGTCACATGTGCTACAGAGGTCTTGTAAGGCTCTTTGGTATATGAGGATGTTACAAGTGGAATCGAGTTCAAGAACACAAGTCGAAAAGTATACCATAAATTAAGTGAAACACGTGGAATTTTTTCTTGGACCATTCATCAAAGGTGGGGCCAGTCGACACCGGTGGTGCCATGCCATCGATGTGTGCGAGAAATTTTTAGCCACGTACATGAAGGCTGAAAAGTATCACCCACTATGCATAAGTAACCTTGATCCCGTCTAACGCTCGTGCTTTATTTTGAATGTTGTTCACATAGTAGACAGGATACATAGAGGTTTTGGGTGGGGGTATTGTTGTCGGCGACATATTGGCATGAGGCTAGACGAAAGAGGACAAGAGCGGTGCTGAAGCGATACTTGATAAGGCTTGACGGGAGAGGACAAGAGCGGCGCTGAAGCGATACTTGATACGGATGTGCATGCTAGTTAGTTAACCTAGGCTGTGATGCCAAGTAAGTCATTATAATCCCCTAATTTGGGTGATTATGATTATCTCATATATATAATTAGAGTATTACTCCCTCCGTCTGACCTGGTCAATTGTTGTCATATTCCTTGTTATGGTGTCTCAGTGAATTGTTGTGATTTCTATATCTATATAAAGAAGGTTGTCTATGAGTAATTTTATCACTCAATGAGACTATTGTCCACTTGTCATGCACTAAGTGTAATACGAATTTTCAGCGAAACAAGGAAAAAGATAGGAGATTGAAAATCTAGACCTATAGCTCATCAATCACGAGACCAAGACAAGACCTATTGACTCGAATCTCAAGTAACCACGCAAGAAAAACACGTTCAAGCGAAGTAAGTTTGAATGGTGCTCGGCAATTCGAGAAAACACAATTTTATTTGTGAGTTTTAGAAAGACTTATTACAAAACAAAGAAGGTTATAAATAGCTCTTCAAAACAGCCGTTCTAGGCATTACAAAAGACCAAAGAAGACAATAAATTGCTAATAAAAAAGGACCATTAAGCTAGCTAATTAAGGGACATAAATTGCTACATGAATTCCTAAAATAAAGATAACTAAATAGGGTGAAAACAATAACTACCAGCCTTGAATTACTTAGATGCTGATCGACTTGAATTACGCGCGGGACCCCATCCCCAGTTACCATGCATACACAGCGTGCCACCGATCTCAAATTAGTGTCTCTTCCAATGCTATTGTTAGCCACCGGACTATGGTCAACACCCTCTGAGGCTAGATCATTGATGACCGCATGATCTCCTCCCCCTTTAAAAGGAATTGGCCTCAATTCCAGGTGCTTGAATTCATCGAGATCAAAAATGAACAAAAGAGAAAAAGAAATGACGTATCCAAACAGCGAACTTGAACCATCTCCGTGACCAGGCTGCAACTTGATCCGTCCTTTTTATTTCCATGCGTCCTTGTGCCGTCCTCCCTACCTCCCTCCGTGCACAAGCATAGACAAAGCCTCCATAACCATGCTCATAGAACAAACTGAAATTTGCACAACTGCAGCAGCCCTTGGTACCTGAAATTCAACTAAATCACAAATTTTATGGACCGGGAACTTGTTAGCATCGATTGTTAGCATTCTTGGCTTAACAACCACTCTGAATTGATGGTCATATTTGAAAGAAGGGAACAGTTCCTTGGCGAGAGCACTCTCCGCTCCTTCATCATCATACAAGTCCCATATAAGTGGTAGGTTGAAGTCCAAAGATGAATCGATGTTGTCGCCACACTATATACATCCTTACCAAGACCGTCATCAAACATGCCTACTGATAACATGGTTAGGCTCGAATGCTTCTTGCCCTTATAACGTAAAGTTCCTGTAGCCTAGGCTGACATAGGCCTCAACACGACCCTTTTCTTGTAATCCATAAACTCGTACTCGTTTCTCCTTCCTCTATGCAACACATCCCGATCATACTGTAACACCCCCATATACCACTAAGCCTTACAAGACCACCTTAGCATATGAGGATGCTACGATCTCGGTTTCCCGAGGTAGTACATATCAAATTAATCGATAAAGAAACATTACTTATTTAAATCCATAGTCAAAATCAAATATATTATCTCAAACAGACGGCATACCGTCTGAACAACTAACAAGTGTTAAAGTAATATAAACCAACTAATGTATATTACTCCAAAAATGCTAAGCGGAAGCTAAGTCTCGATGTAGTGATCCCATCCTCATCCCAACGCAGCTTACAGATTACCTGTGATCACCTGCTCACCATTCCATAATGTATCACATCAGTTTTGTAAAACAATAACGGGGTCAGTAATCCTATATACCAACGAATGTAAAAGTCAAGCACAAGGGAAAGAAAAACTACAGGCCCACCGCAGCGAACACCTCAGTAGACTTAGGTTACCATCCCCGCTCTACAAAAACCACCAATTGACCCTGGACCGCAGCCAAAGACGTCGAAATTACATCTTACCGCAGCGAGACATACCCGAAACATTAATGCACTCATCCCCCACGTAGCATTTGAACAACTGGGGCGAACTCGGGGTGTGATCCGTTTCCCAACGGAATCACCAACCAGTAACCATAGTAATCATCGTAACAACCCAAACTCCAAACCCGAACTTCATCATCATGAATCAAACAATCTAGTATCATACAATATCTCATCACATCAATTAACATAAGCAAATAATGAGTAGGAAAACCTTACCTTATTGGCAACTCCGCAATCAAACAAGTAGTTACTCAAATTTCCTCTTCTATGAAGTCCCCTCCTGATAAAAAATAAACATATAATCAATATTCCACATATTCCCCCCCCCCCCCCCCCAATTCAATTAGGGTTATTATCATACATACAAATCACAAAGTATAGATACTTACCAATGCAATCAACAAAGTAGCGAGAGATCGGATCCGACACGAGATGATTGAGAATGTTATTGAGGAATTAGAGAGAGTTTTTGAGAGGGAATATGGTTTGCTTGAGAAATGTAATTGTAATTAATAATCATCATTCCTCTTATTAATCCTCACTTAACCGTCCGACTAATCCTCAAAACCCGTCGTACTCGATCGAGTAAAACATGTACTCGATCGAGTAAAACATGTACTCGGTCGAGTACAACTTACTCGATCGAGTGCCTAACTCACTCTGGATGAGTACACAAGAACAGAATGTTATTTCAAACGTCAGACCAATCTACTTCGTCGAGTACCTAATCCACTCAGTCGACTAAGCTTTACTCGGCCGAGTGCCAAGTACGCAGAAATACAAAGTATTACAGTCTTCCCTCATTAAGAACAAACTTCGTCCTCAAAGTTCACAACTCATACCCTTACCACACAAATACCTCAACCAACAACCAACAACTAACAACCAACATATCATGTATAATCAGAATACTAACAACAACGACACATATCACCACTTGTATCACACTACCCATCCCAGACACTAACATTAACATAAGCTAACAAAATGCAACTATCTCCTTCCCCCCCTTAAAGACCAAGGTTACGCCCTCCTAACCGAACATAGCTCCTCAAACAGATGCGGTTATCTCTCCCTCATCGCAGCTTCAAGCTCCCAAGTTTCTTCCTTTACGTTATGGTTAGACCATAACACTTTCGGTAGCGTCGTCTCTCCATTCCTGGTCTTGCGCACCTTCATGTCCAAGATCTCCTTTGTCACCTCAACATAGGTGAGTGCCTCATCCAGCTCTATGGTCTCATCCTCAAGAACATGAGACAGGTCACTTACATACTTCCTCAGCTGGGACACATGAAACACATTATGGACCCGGTCAGGAGTAGGTGGTAAGGCCAAACAATAAGCCACCTTTCCAACCCGATCCAAAATCTCATAGGGACCTATGAACTTCTGGCTTAACTTGCCCCTCTTCCCGAATATCATCACCTCTCACATAGGTGACACCTTCAAAAGGACTTTGTCACCCACCTGGAATTCAATATCCTGACGATGAAGATCTGCATAACTCTTCTGACGGTCCTGCGCTACTTTCATATTATGGCGAATCAGTTTTACTTGCTCGGTCATGTTCTGAACCATCTGGGGTCCAAGAACCACTGCCTCGGAACTGTCATCCCAAAACACTGGACTCTTGCATCTCCTCTTCTACAAGGCCTCAAATGGTGACATCCCAATACTAGACTGATAGCTGTTATTGTAGGAAAACTCTATCAAATCCAGCTTATCCTCCCAGCTTCCACCAAATGATAGCACAGAAGCCCTCAACATATACTCCAAGGTCTTGATAGTCTTCTCGGTCTGGCCATCCGTCGCCGGATGAAATGCTGTATTCATCTTCAATGTCGTTCCCATAAACTCTTGCAGTTCCTTCCAGAATCTAAAAATGAATTTTGCATCACGGTCATATACTATATCACTAGGTACTCCATGCAGCTTTACCACATGCTTCATATAGACCAAAGCTACCTCGATCTTGCTCCAAGTATCCTTCATAGGCACAAAATGAGCTGACTTGGTCAACCAATCCACGATCACCAAAATAATGTTATTCCCCCTCTGCGATCTCGGAAGTCCCACCACAAAATCCATAGATATAGACTCTCATTTCCACTTGGTCACCTTGGGAAGTGTCGGGGTGTTCTGTGTATTTGATGTTGTTACCGTGTTACATGTTGAGAATAGGTGGAATGGAGATGGATGTGGAATGGAGTGGAGTGATGAATTGTAGCATGAGTGTATCACATGAGGACGGTATGAATGATGTGGTGAGATGTGATATGACTATATGATGCGCATGAAATATTATATCAAGCATGTATGAAATGAAATATGTATGAATGGTGGTAACTTTGGCATGAGAGTATGTTTCATTATTAACAAGCATGTATATGTATGCGTTCATTATGATTATGTGGTATAAGGAGAATATGAATTGAATAATTGTATTTAAGCATAAAGAATGTGTATCATTGGCAAGCATGTTTATATGAATTACGTATGGTTATGTGAAGAATGTATAAGAGGCATATGCACTGAATAAATGTGATTTAAGCACGAGAAGTATAATATGGTTGTACCATATGTTATATATATGAAGTATGTGAGGTATGAGAAAGTTATGTGAAATAATTGGCATGAATGCAGTATGATTTCGAGTTAAAACATATTGAAATGTTGAGATGAGGAGAACATATAAATGGTTGTGAACTGTGGGCCTTACACTAAGCATCGTCTGAGTAAAGTCGGTGGCTTGAAGGCGGAAGGTGGTCCGAAAAGGCACAAGGGGAAAGTGGCACGCTGGGATGTGTGCCGAAATTCAAGGAGTTCCATGAAGGCACGAAAAGGTGTTTCGTTCACGTGGGAGTGCACGCCCCGAGGAGCGATGAGAGAAACCTGACATGTATGTTTGGAGTTGGAAACAGACTTGGATGATGAAGAGTATGGATTCCTAGTACTTAAGAGGGGGAGGGGGTGAATAAGGTACCTTTGAAAATTTTCCACTAGTTCTTTATGAGTTAAAGCAAGTTGGGTCAAAGAGTAAAGAAGAGTTCTGATTGTGGCAACAGTTTGTTGAACTCTTACCAGTTCCTTTCAGATTTAAGCGAAGCTGTAGCTGACAGTATTGATGACTGTTGCTATGATAAAGTAAAGTACGTAAATTAAAAGTGCAGCGGAATTAAATAATATAAAGATCAACACACAATTTTGAATTGGCTCGGCCTACGATCTAAGGGCCTACGTGAAATCTTCATTATATTGCTTTATTGAAAAGAAATCTACTCCGACAACTTAAAAACTCCTACAATAAAATGACCAACAATAACCTACTCCGGTTGCAAAAGAGTTGAAGGACACACTTGTCCTAAAACTGGACTCTTGAACTGAAAAGTTACAGGATCTTTGTTCCTCGAATGTTGTTCTGAAAAATTACTTCTGAGGACAATTTCAAGATCTAGCTATTCAAGTAACAAGAACATAATACCATGGCAACAATAGACTGAACTGTAACTCTTGAAAACTTTGAAATAATTTGCAAAGAGAAAAGGTTTTGAAAACACTTCAAATAATTTTGCAAATGAAAGATTATGCACTAGAAAGTCTTGAGAAATCTGATAGATGAGTGCTCTCTACTTATAGAGAAATGAGGATGACTTGACATAATTAAATAAGTACCTTGAGAGTGTCAACACTCAAGCAAGTGGGTAAAAGAGATGTTTCACAAAAGTGGGTGCTTTATCACTAAAAGTGGACTGAAAAGAGAGCTTAAAGTCTTCCTTAAAATGTTTTAACTTTTCTGGTAAAGAGACAAGATGAAAAAGATTAAGCCTAGCTTTTAAACACAAAAGGGTGTTTCTCTCTTTTAAGTAATATGATTTCAACAAGATTCCTTTTCCCCTGTTTTACTTACAAACCACTTTCAAATCGTTTCAAATAAATTGCAATCTCAGATTTAAGAGAGAAACTTGCTTTTAAAAGATTTTGTATTTAAATATGAAAACCGAGTTTGTTCAAGAGGTTACAGACAAAGGTAACATTCACACTCAATGTGACTATACAAGATAAGTGTTACTCTTACCTTGCAGACGTAAGCAACAATCATACTTACTGTTATCAAAACAGATGAGTATAACTCTTGCCATTTAGTATATTCAAGTAATTTTACAAATGTGCTCACATCTTCAGACAACAACAATTACGACCGAATTCTTTTCTTGATCTTGACTTCTTTCTTGATCAACATTGCAATTGGAGAGGCATTGGAACCTAAGAGATAATCACTTGACTAACATGTTAAATTGGCTTGTCATCATCAATATGAACCCAACAAATTCCCCCTTTGATGATGACAAGCCCAATAAACGAATGTTCCCAAAAGTTCCCCCTCAATTGGTCATTCAATATTTCATCCAAATGAGAACAAGGTTAAACTAGGTTTATGCAATTTGACAAGAACCTAGGATCAACTCACAAACATAGCTATTGTTTCTACTTACCCTAAGGTATTAAGCAAGAGTTAAAGAATCGCATGCGCACACAACATGAGTTTACCTCTTCCCCCTCTTGATATCATCAAAGGGTAAGGAAGTCTCCCCCGGACAAAGATGAAGGAAACATGATTATGAATAACATAGCATCCTTTATTAAGCATAAAACTAAAGTTCAACGACAGGACATGAGTAGTTTTGTTTAGTACACCACCAAAGGGTAAAAAGGGGAGAGTGAAAAAGTTCAAGACGATCAAAGTATGATTAGATCATGGTTGTCTAGATCGTCAGTAGCCCCATGCATCCCACAAAAGGTCCTTCCAAATATTCCCTCATTCTTCTTTCATAAGGGCATATATATCATCAAAAATAACCACAACACTCTCAAGTTTTTCCCCGGAATGCTCCTTATCACACCATTTGAACTCGAACACCTAGTTTCTCAAATTGACATATGTAGTGACCCAAAACTTGTGTTCACCGTCAACCCCTTATTTTGTTAAAAAAACAAAGATCATCAAACACCATAGGCAAGTTATAACTAGAAGATCGAGGTGAGATAACCAAATATACAGTACCTCGTTGGAGGAAGCCAAGCTCATAACTATTGTAGATACCTCAAATCTGCACCTTCCGCCAACTACCCAGTTATGATTGGGCCGCATGTTTGTTACAGCGAAACGTTGTATGACAGTTCATAAGTTCTTTGTCAAGTAATAGCTTAAACAGTTGTGTCTACCCCTTGGTCGTCATCTACACGCCGATACGGTCGTTTTGACAGTCATGAGAGTCATTTTGGAGTCCGGGTCAAAAACCGCTTCATTTTCTGATAACCGTCTTTCAAAACCGAGTCTGAGAGCTCGAAAATATTCCAGATATTTTAATATTTCAAAACTTATCCTTTTTGGTAAAATATATCTGTATTTTATTGAAGAATATTCGAGATATACCGCAATTCCATAACGAAACGTGAAAATCTTTTGTTTATGGTAGGAGACAACTCAGGAAGTAACGCACCAGGTGTTTCGCCTCTTCCAAGAGTCGCAGTCCCTGCTGCGCCTCCTCCTCGGCTCTGTTTTCCTGTTTCCGGAATATTTTCTAGATTTTGTATTCCAAAACCCTTCGGATTTCTCCCTATATAAGGAGAGGTTCGTGCACACTTTCAAATCTCATGAGTGTTCCGGCCTTTCTCTTCTCTCTTTGCATTCTAGACCTTGCTCTAAGCTTATTGGCAACTACGTGCTTGATCAATCGACCACGTAAGCTCAGATCCTTCTGGGTACCTATCTCGCTTTGCATTGACCTGCCAATTTGACCAACTCAACCTAATTAATCAACTTTAGTCTGAGGGTGTAATAATCTCGTCTTGTACTTTATTTTATCTTTTGTATTGTATAAATTATGTAAGATTCATGTCGGATTCATGTTAAAACCGTTTTTAAACCTTTTTTTTTTTTTTTACTATTATTAGTCTTTCATAAATTAGCTTTTAACATTACTTCATATTTATTTATCTAGTTCTCGACTTAGATCCCTAATAGTCGATATCAGTGGGGTTTTGTCGTCTTTAATTGAAGATCGTGTCTTAAAAGGTTCGTTCATATCTAGTCCTTAGATCCGTCTTTGATATAGTTTAGTATAGTTAAAATCTATTAAATCACTTCCACTTGACTTTTAGATCTGTAATAAACCGTAAACCACCAACGAGCATTAACTGATTACGATTCTGGTTTCACAGCCAGAACCCAACTCAGAAACAGACGCACAAACTCCTGCGCCTCCTCCAGAGGACGCAGTGTCTGCTGCACCTGTTCTGGGCTCGTTTTTATCTCTGAACTTCCTGGTTCGCTTTGACGTAGTTTAATTCGTTAAATAAATCGACTATTAATTGTATTATCGCTGTTATTCTAATTCGTTAAGTTTTCTTAATTATTTCCTTTTCTTTAAATGTTTCAAACATATTTCCGACGTAGATCCCTCGAATCCGTTGTAATGTTTATTCTTTTGTAATTTTAATTCTCTTGTAATCATTGTATAATTTATTGCTTTTTCACATGTAATTGAATCTAAATCCCTACTTCGAACTAATTGATTGCTAAAATACATGTCAACCGACTAGTCTTAACTTACATGCTAGGATCAAAACTTGGATGTTGCATAACATGCATATAACCGACAACACATCGATAACAGAAGAGTTTCTTTAACCATTAATAGAGGCCGCAATCGAGGCGGGCGGGATTATGTGTTCGATCAAAAGAACTTCCTAATACATACGCTCGCCCCTTACTCCAGATCTCCGTGAGCACCTATGTTCATTAGCATCCATAAGAGTCATTCTAGACATAGAATGCAAAGGGTAACGAGTTCTTATTGTTCATGTCATTACTTTGTGTCTTGACATGGCATGAAGTATTCGAAAGGTTCCAACTTCCCAAAAAGGTTGGTGGCAACTCCACAAACGCGTATTCAATACGACGCCACAATCGCGCCTCCTCCTCGCCGAGGCACGTGATCGCGGGTCCCGTGCATCAAATTTTGGCGACTTCGCTGGGGATTATACACTCACGTGTTACCCGGGGTGGAACTTGAACATGGTTAAGGACTAGTAGGTATGAGACAGTCGTCGGTTTTCATTTCTCGACCCTCCTAGGTCGTTTTATTCAGCCTTCCTAGGCCTAAACCAACCCTTTCGACCAATCGTCCTGTCCGGACGGTCCAAGTTCTTATTTGGATCTATGGATGGATAGCGATTGACGTCAACCATTCCGCGGTGTGTACACATGTTAGCACCAAGGGCTTTCACTACTCGAGGAAATGGACTGGGAACCGACCTTACTCATGTTTGGCACGGGCCCCTCCACCGACCTTGGGTTTGATTGCTTGGTACGGCAACCCACCCTTTAAGCCAAAACCATTTTAAATGCACTCAGCATACCGTTATTGTGCCTGTTTAAATGTGTATAACCCTTACATGATCACCATTTTTGTAAATAAATCAGGACAAAATTTTCAAAATCAAAATCCTTTTTAAAACCGCAAAACATTTTCAAAGGTGGCCTAAAGTAGCGCAAAATTAGTCGAAACTCTATCCGAGTGTCTAGTAAAAATCATTTGTCCTCTTCGAGTTAACAATCCTACAACCACACTACGGTTGTCTAGGGCAAGCATTTTAAATCTAGTCATTTTAAACACTCACTAAGCACAATGGCACTCTCCCACTTCACAAGTCGAGTCGTTCTCCACTTTGAGTCGTCACCCATTTCCAAACTAATCATTTTCAAAATTCACTTAGACACAGTGGCACACTCCCACTTCACAAGTCGACTCTTTTCGAGTAAGTGTGCTAGAATGGTCGATCTGGTTCTGATTCGTTGTCAGTGTCTTGCCTCAGCTTCCAAGATGTCAGGAATTAGTCAAGAAAATATTCGTGCACCAAACCAGAATGATAACTATCAAATCCGAGTTGCGCTCATCCATCTCCAAGCAAGTCAAGACCAAACTTATGCTCGCCTCAATGCTATGGAGGATCAAATTGTTTCCATAGAAACTAGACTTCCTTCTCTATACATTCCTCACAGTGTGCACGATGACTTTCCACCTTTTGTGAGACAACCAGAAGTCAGTCCCAAGCCGGTTCCTACCGAAGCTGAAAAGCGACTTTAATACTTGGAGGAGCAACTAAAGTATCTTAGAGGAGATGACATTTATAGGGAGAATCATCAGAAGTATGAAGTAGTGAACGCAGAATTGCCAACCAACTTCAACATGAATAACATCCCAAAGTTCAAGGGGTATAAGAATCCTTTAGATCACATTCAAGTCAATAAGCGCACTCTAGAAGTTCTTACCCAAAATGAGAAAGAAGGATTCACCGACATCGTAAATAAAAGAAGAAAAACTAGCCCACAGCTTGTTGAACGTCCAGATGAAGCTACTCTTGTAGAGAAATTCGTGAACATCCTGAGACCCGTTTATGCAAACCATCTGAGATACCAAAATTTAAGGTCTTCCAATTGTTGGAGTAGGTGTCCTCTACAATAGTGCACCACATAATAAATCTCATTAAGGAATATAATTGGGATATTTATTGACTGTATATATATGTTTAGTCAGTTGATTAACGTAAATCAATAACGGTTAGCTGACTAGAGTTTGACATTATTGTCGTATGACGGCGGTGATCAACTGATCCCTTTCGGTCACACCTATAAGATGAGACCCAAATAGTAACTAATTATTTGTATATGATAAAGTTGATTAGTCCATTACATATATTTGATATGTACGAGAGTTAATTGTTAGAAACTGAGTTTGGAACTCAAATTCGATTAAGTTTATTTTTCAATTATGCAATAATTGACTAATAAATTTATATCTTATTTTAATATGATTAAATAAGATCTAACTTAGTAATTAATCGTTAATTTACTAAATTAGTTGAGGTTTTACATATATTTTGAGGTAGAGGTAATTAGTTAATTATATTTACAAGGAATTGTAAAATAAATTAACTAAGGATTGTGGGACCCATTATATATTGATATAATGATAAAATATCACTTAAATGTTAAGTACATATTGTTTATTATTTTGTGTCATATAATTGTTATATGATCAAATTAACACTTAATTATATAAGATAATTAAGTATATGATTAATAAGTATTTGTGGGACAAATATCAATAATCAAAATGGACCATGATGAGCCACATATGGCCGGTCATGGTAGTAGTAGTAGTGATGATGGTTGTTCTTGGTCATGCAAACAAGCCACCATGTGATAGTGACATATCATGCATTACAAAATCATTACAAACACTACTACACTTTACTACATTGCACGTGAATAAAATAACAAAATAAGAGGCCATTTGGGAGATATGAGTTCCGGCCAAAATGGCTATAAAATGGACAATAGTTGTTCATTTTTCACCACTTCATTTTTGTGCTTTATTTCACAAATCTCTCTAAAATCTCTTCCTCTTACTAAGCTCTCATAATACTAATATTTGCTAAGTTTTACTAGTGTAGTAATATATATAAATATTAGTAGTATTATATCTATCTTATTATCTAGTTAATAATAAGCATAGATTATTTGGTTTTCATCTTGGTGCAACTAAGAGGAGATCATCTTCTTTGGAGATTATTCTAGTATCATTCTTTATTATAGCCCAAGAACAATAAGAAAGAGTTCTTATTGTGCCCAATTATTTCCATTTTAATGTGAGGAAATTAACAAGTAATTTAGTAACTAACTAGAGGAGTCTAATTAACGTCTATGAACTTTCATGTGATATCAGAGCTAGCTTGTAGCATGTATGTTCATTTTGGGCATTTTTATTAAAAGTTATAAGATAACTAATAAATGAAAATTTTTACTTAAAATATGATTTGGATTAACTTTTTTGGTGCATGTATACCTCTTGACTTCAAAATGTTTGTGGTCACATTTCGTGATTTTAGGGATTAATTTGCTATTTATTTTGATTTTTGGCTTTTAAACCGAGTTAATATGCATATTTTATGTTAAAAGTTAACTAAAAATAGTTGCATGTTGATTCTGGCCATAAAACTTTAATATGATCTCACATGCATGTCTTACATACTGTATGTTAAATTTCGTGACTTTTATTTAAGTATTCCATGTTTATTGATTTTTATAAGATAAAAGTCGATAATACGAGATTATAATGTTCATGAAATTGAAACGTCCTTTTCTGGTCATGAAAATTTTTATTACATTTAACATTATTTTTGGGTAAATTTAAAATTTTTAGAACATTTAACTATTTTACTATATTTAATGGTTTTTATTTGATAAAACCGTTAAATACAAAGTTATTTGTTCATAAAATTAATTCAAATTTTTGGGTAAATATTTTTTTACTTTTTGAGTTCCTGGAAATTTTCCAGAATGCACAAAAGTTTTGGTTTGAAATTTTTATGATGTTTATATTTTATTTTGGGTGTATTTCATAAAAGTTATGATTAAACCGTTATATTTAGCAAATAAAATAAAATCGAACTAATTAAAGACCAACAAAATTAGCAGGGACTAGTTTTGAGTTCTAAAACAGTTTAGATAATTAGTTAGACTTTAAATGAGATTTAAATGTTGATTATTATTTTTTAATGGTTAAAAATCAATAAATCCCGTAAAATAGAGCTATAATGAGCATGCATGTGTTTAGGGCGAATTTGGCATGAATTTTGCAGCAATTTATTTAATTTATAGTTGAATGAATGAATGTCATTTATTTAATAATTTATGCAATTTTTGTACCTAGTATGGCCTAGTTATTTTGAATCGTTATTACCCGTAATGTAAGGGATTAACGGTTTGGTTGTAATTTTTATTGCGATCTCGTATCGTCGGTTTGTAATAATTAATAGTTTCATTTTATAGAACAAATGTATAATAGGAATTTGTACATTTGTACATTTGTAATTATTTATTATGAAGACCGGTGACTCCCTCAAGATGGTGCCATTTTTGGAAGGTGTTCCAAGTGAAGAGGCAAAGGACCAAGGAGTTGGTTTATGAATTTGTTATTATCTAGTTAATTTGATTAGCTAGGTCACCATACTAGGATTTTTTCGTTGCTTGGTTGCTTGCTTTATTTCTGCTCATGCCAAAATCGTCACACATGCATTTTATTTTTCCGCTATTGTCAATTCAATGTTATTCACAATTCACCGATTTAGTTCACTTATAGGGAATTAATGACTAAATTGACAAGATCTCTCACATATTTAAAAATTGAGATTAGCCTTACCAATTAGTAACACCTATGAATCATGTGTTCATTAGGGCTACCACGCTTGTGTGTCCCTTTTTACCTCGGGTAAGTAGGGTGATACGATCACAAGCCAAAATTGGATTAGACTCAACGAGATAAGCGTTTTCTTGGGACTAGGAGATGGATTTAGATGAAATCCGTCAACCAAGAGTTCTAGGGGTAGAATTAGTCAAGTATTGACTTACCATTTTTAGATAAGGGTAGCATAAGATGACTATTTTTATTTAAGGATGGGTCTTGGAATCATTTATACTCCCTCCTATTCATAATAACTTTCCCCATTCAAGAATGGACCAAATATTAAGGGTGTGTAATTAAATATGGTAAAGGATTGTGGTGTGGTGAGGTGATTGGAGAGAGAGAATGTATTGTAGGGTGAAGTGATTAAAATAATTATTGTTATGGGGTAAGGTGATTAAAATAAGATAAAGTATGAGTATTGTGGGGTATTATTGTGGGGTCATGTGATTAAAATAATTATAAAAGTTTACCAAAAAAGGAAATGAGGAAGGTATTATGAATATATGAAAATAGAAAGGGGGAATGTTATTATGAATAGAAGGGAGTATAACTTAGTAGAGGGTTATTATATAAATGCTAAAATTGTTAAAATGTTTTTCAAGTAAAATATCATAACAATGAATGTTTATATATTTCTTTTTGTTGCAGTAACCATATTTGCACAATGTCAACATCATGGAATACCGCAACGTTGGGTAAGGACTCATTGTTGAGATCCGTCATGGACAAATGTGTCCTAAAAGATTACGGTAGTAATTTTGTTGAATGGGAATCAACGATCAAGAGCGCCGCGATATCCGATAACGTGCTTCGCTACTTGATCGAAGCCCCTCCCACCGAACCCGGGTTAAGATCGACCGCGACGGTTCGGGCCGAATATAACCTGTATTTGAAGATTGCCAATGACGTCAAGAATGTCTTGATTTGGTCAATCTCACCCAAACTCAAACTCCAATTGATATCTCTCAATGTATATGGGATATTCACGAGGATAACATCACTGTTTTCGCAAGCGCCTAAAATTATTCAATATGAGGCGGCCACGAAATTCTTTGAGACTAAGCTCCAAAAGGGCCAAAAGGTTGGCCCACACGTGCTCAAAATGGTTGAGCACGCTGACACCTTAGAGTGTCTAGGATGCAAGATTCCTAAGGAGCAAGTGGTGGGTAGAATCCTTCATTCACTCACACCAAAGTTCACCCACTTTAGGGTGAACTACAACATGAACAACATGGAAAAGAGTTTCCATGAACTCCATGCACTCCTCACCTAAGCGGAGAGGGACATGAAGGCTAGTGGGAGTGAAACCAAAGATATTCTTTCAATGCGATTCAAGAACATGAACCTTGGAAAAGAAGAAGGACAAAGGAAGGGGTAAGACTCTTTTCAAGAAAGTTGGCAAGGGAAAGGGCAAGGTCTTTATGAAACCCAAGCCCAAAGTCAACAAACACGCGGACGCGGATTGCTATTGTTGTAATGGCAAAGGGTATGGGAAATGCAATTGCCCCAAATACTTGAAAGACAAGAAAGACGGTTGTGTGACAACGTCAGGTAAAAATCTTGCATCGCTCTATATGACATATATTAACTTTTCTAGTACTTTTTCTTGGGTATTTGATACCGGTTGTGGTTCTCACCTTTGTAATCATGTACAGGGGTTGAAGGACGTGCGAGCACTAGCCAAGGGTGACATGGACTTGCGCATGGGAAATGGAGTTAAGGTAGCCGCAGTTTCCGTGGGCACCTACGTTCTTCTTTTGCCTAATGGTTTAGAGTTGTATTTAAATAATTGCTATTATGTACCAACTCTTACCAAGAACATTATCTCTATTTCCGTTTTAGACATAGAAGGTTTTTCTTTTTGGATTAAGAACAAGCGTTGTAATTTTTCTTTTAATGAAATGGTTTATGGCGAGGCCATTTCTATTGAAGGTATTTATGTTCTAGATATTGCAAAAGAAGTCTATCATGTCGAAAACAAGAGGCTTAAAACGGGTGAACCTAATCAATCATACCTTTGGCATTGTCGTTTAGGGCACATAAACGAACGACGCATGAAGAGACTTGTTTCATCTAAAGTACTCAAACCATTCGATTACGAATCTTATGGTGTATGCGAATCTTTCTTCTAGGCAAGATGACTCGTGCTCCTTTTACGGGAAAAGGGACACGAGCAAGTGAAGTATTAGGACTTATACATACGGATGTGTGTGCCAATGACTCTCCATGTGACACCCGTCAAATTTGCGGAAAGAAAAAAAATTATTTAAAAACATAAACGAAATATGATAATACATAACGAAGGTGTCATAACATAAAAAGGTCATTACAAAACGGAAATACTATTATACAAAAGAAATCTACAAGACGGGAGACATATCTCCCGTATAAATACGGAAATAAAAGTGTACAATAATATACAAACTATGAACCGAATATAGGTCCAAGGTAAATAATTCGCTCGCTAGGTCGTCCATGTACCCCAAAATATGCATCACCACCTGTTCGACCGCATTAAATATAAACACGGAAGCCACAGTCAGTGGGGAGTAACTCCGAGTTCTCCCAGCCACGAAATGTCGAGTTTAATGAAACATGAATAACATAAAAGCAATGTATATGGAAAAATACAA
Organism: Heliosperma pusillum; assembly: GCA_022085475.1. Lineage (NCBI taxonomy): Eukaryota > Viridiplantae > Streptophyta > Magnoliopsida > Caryophyllales > Caryophyllaceae > Heliosperma > Heliosperma pusillum. The sequence continues at coordinate 65,490 of JAIUZE010074031.1, forward strand.
AACTTAAACATATATGATATGCTTTTCATGTTATGAAACAGATAACTAACAAATAACCTAGCATGTGAAAGCTATCATGTGAAACCGATAATAAACTATAACTCGAGGTAGGGAAGCTGGTATGCTAGCTCAGAGGTTCCTCTCAGAAACATGGCCGTGATACACTCAAACCCTAATCAACCCGTAATCATGTGAATCAGTTAACAATCGGTAATCCAAACTCTATCAATCTTAGCCGGCTTGCATCTCACCTTCTAAAAATCATAGAATCATACAAACATGAAAGACCAATACTTCTACAAACAGGCATAAGTTCCTAGTACAGTCAATAGACGACTTCTGTAACTCGAGGCTATACCACAAGGTAGGAAAACATCCTAGTCCTAGACTGATCAGACCTAGCGACAACAGCTATTCCGTTCCCCGTCCCATGACATAACCGTACATGAGAAACTCTACTAGGCGACCCCCTAAGCAGAGATGGCTAGTACTTAAGCTGGCTCCCTTTCCAAAGTGGAACTAGGCAGCCATGCCCCGACTTGGATATAAACCCACCAAGCCGAGACACAAAAGCTATCATCAGGTGAACATATACTCGTTAAAGACAGTACTTGCCTATCTATGTCATGGTCCAAGCTACTCATTTAGAATTAGAATGGTCAAGACGCCATATATTCATAATTCTCTATGGGTACTTAGTCAACACGACACCAACCATATAATCAAACAGTCACGGGCAAACATCCTATCATGTGACTAATTGCAAATAAATCATATTCAAATATCATATCGCCTCATATCTACTAAGGCTAATTCATAATTAAATACAACCTTACTTGAAGACAAATCCCCGACCCGAGTCCCGCGACGGGTCATCAGTCAAATCGGGGCTGACTAGATCTTAGTTTGACCAAACCCGTTGGATCAAACCGGCTAGAAACAGAGTCTTTATCACATAGACATAAAATCAACATATTCATTACATGTTATTTTAATAAAACTTCTAACATGTGAATTATTAAATCTTACGTAAAACCCCGCTTGACTTAAAGGATATTAAAATAAACTACAATCTCGTCTTATAATTTCTAACATGTGAGAAATAATAATTTTATGGAAAAACCTTTTTAATTAAATATTTTACTTATTAATATTTCCCACTTGCTAAATATTACAAAACACGATAAAAATGACGATAACTCAAAAACCGTCACAAGTCCCAAAGTGGGACCCACGGGCTGAGTTGGGCCGGACCCACATGGGCCTGGATGGGCCCCACGGCTGTTTTGGCTAAAAATGGCTGTTTTGATTTAATTTTTCTAAACCCGATTTCTAATATTTTCCCGCATGCTTAACATAATTAAAACCCGTCAAAACAACAATTAAACAATCAAACATCGACACAACCCAAAGACCAAAACCCGGACCCACCATGGACCAACCCAGACCGGGTCTGAACCGGCCTGGACCGGTCTAGTTTGGTCCGGTTTGGCTGCCCCTACACGGTTCCCAACAACAACTTTTACCAAAATATTTCCAACATGTTTTAATCATCAAACAACTATTTTAACAACCAATCTAACCATCATCATACAAAAATCATTATTTTGAATAATCATCAAAATTCATCAAGACCACTAAACATATTAAAAATTTCCTAGACAACATAAAAGTCATAACTTAATAAAAATCATCAAAATTCATCAAGAACACTAAACATATTAAAATTTCCACACAACCTAAAAATCATAACTTTATGGAAAATCATAAAAATTCATACAACATAATAAAAACAACTCCTTATCATTTTACTAATAAAAATCCACAAATCATAAGAACATGAACCAAAAACAAAGATGAACCAAAATCAAAAGAAACAAAACTAAAGGCTATGTTACTAACTAAAATCATAAATAACCACAACATGAACAAAAACTAAAAGCTATGTGACATTAATTCGTCGAGTAAAACGGAATTGTTACCTTAGCTAGCAAACCACTTAGCACCAAAATAATAATAAGAAGTATAATATAAGAAACCCTTCTACTAATCTTCACCCAAAATATACGAGTCTCCAAACTCGTCTTCAAAATCTTCCCCTATAAGAAATGACAAGAAAAACATTATTAGAACATAAAACTTAATTTCTCATAATTAAAGTGTTGAAAACGATCTTGACGGAATTGAAATTAAACCGTACGTGAAGATGAGGAGCGAAGAGGAGAGTCTAGAAATATAAATTAGAACGGATTTAATTAAGAAACGAAGATTTTATGAAGGTTTTGCTCAAGAACGATGAAGAACAAAAGATGAACGACGAAGAACACGAAGAACGATTAAAGAAAGTGATATTTTGATCTTAATTGGATTTGTTGTAAAATGGAAAGTTGTTGGTGAGTAAAGAGTGTGGGTTGAGCCGTGTGTTTATAGACAAATAAGGATGTCGGGTTTTGAAATTGTTGTTACGTAATTGACTCGCGTTTAATAATTATTTTACGGTAAACGATTAAATATAATTAACGATAAAGTTAATTACACTAAATATCAAGATATTATGTTATTAATAATCAAAAGAACGACAAATATCTAGTCCTATTAGAGGACTTATGAGCCGTGTGGAATGATGAGAAGACGGATCTGATTTCGAGCGTTTTGCGTAATTTTCGTTAACTGATCGATAAAGTGAAATAATATCTAGATATTATGATATTGTAATCAAAAGTAATGAAAATATCAAGGTCTATTAGAGGGGAAAGAGAGCCGTGTGGGATAGGTGATATCGGGTCTGATTTTTCTCGATTTGCGTAATCTTCCGTTGGCGGATCGATAAAGTAACAAATATCTAAGATATTTGTATTATTTTAATCGAAAGAATTAAAATATCTAAAGTGAGTGGAAAACGATGACATGGCCGCGTGACTCATGCCAAAGTCGAGTTTCGAGTTTGTTACGGGATTTACGATGAGTCGGGAATAGTTAAATGATGTTCGGTTAAAAACCGTAAAAGTTATTCTTTAAATTCCGAATAAATTCAAAATAATTATATTAAATTATGATAAATCTTAATAAATCTAAATAAAAATAAATCAAAAATATTATTTTTTTAAATAAAATTTCGGTCTTCATACTTATGAGACGAGTCGGGAAAAGTCAACGGAAGTCAAAGTTGACTGAAAAGTCGAGAAAAGTCGAAGATGACTTAAAAGTCAAGAAAAGTTTAGGACGACTTAAAAGTCAAGAAAAAGTCAATGACGACTTTAAAAAGCAAGGAAAAGTCAAAGACGACTTAAAAGTCAAGAAAAGTCAAAGATGACTAAAAACGGTCTTTTCATGAAATCCTCAAAAATTCCAAATACGAACGCGGAATTTCAAAATAAGACTCGAACAAAAATTCCTATTTTAAAAACTTAAGTTCTACTGAAAAGTGTTAGTAAATATTTTTACTAGAAAAATCGGGCACTTTTCGGGTTGTTACAATCACCCCTCCTTTTAAAAAGTTTCGTCCTCGAAACTTAGAAGAAGGAACGTAACATATATGTAGGTCTATTTCAAAACTGTTAAAAATATACTTGAAATAAAAATATAGGATCTTGTCTACGGGACGCCAGGTTCTCGTCTGCAGTTAAGAACATCGATAGCAGGAACGAAATCTTCGAAAGATTAAATCGAATAGAAAGAGGAAAGAAAGAGGAAATTTACCTCAAGCAAAGAGCTCGGGATATTTAGCTAATATTTTAGCTTCGGGTTCCCAAGTTTCTGATTCGACGTTTCCACAACGCCAAAGGATACGAACTAAGGGCACCACCTTGTTTCGGAGTTGTTTGTTAGCCCTTTCAAGTATACGAATCGGCCTTTCTTCCAAAGCCAAATTAGGTTCCAAGTCCAACACTTCTTCTTGAATAATATGACTCGGATCACTGATATACTTCTTCAACTGAGAAACATGGAACACATCATGAACTTTGCTCAAGTTCGGAGGTAATTCCAAACGATAAGCAACAGGACCAACTCTTTTAAGCACTCGAAACGGTCCAATATATTTAGGACTCAACTTTCCTTTCACTCCAAACCGTTTCACTCCTTTCATTGGTGATACTTTAAGGAATACACGGTCATCAACATCAAATTCAAGCGGTCGTCGACGAACATCGGCATAGGATTTCTGTCTATCTTGAGCGGCTTTCATTCGTTCACGAATGACTTGAACTTGATCGATCGTTTCAGTAACAATGTCGGGACTCAACATATGATCATCTTGTACTTGATCCCAACAAACAGGACTACGGCATTTCCTACCGTATAAAGCCTCGTATGGTGACATCTTGATAGAAGCATGATAACTGTTGTTATAAGAAAATTCCACCAAAGGCAAACACTTCTCCCAAGAAGTGTGAAAGTCTAAAGCACATGACCGAAGAAGATCTTCCAAAGTTTGGATCGTTCTCTCAGTTTGACCATCAGTAGCGGCATGAAAAGCTGTGCTCATCAACAATTTACTACCCATGGCTTCTTGTAAGGCTGTCCAGAATCGGGAACAGAATCTCGGATCACGATCTGAGACTATACTTTTAGGCACTCCATGATAACGAACTATCTCTCTCACATATGCTTCAGCTAAGACCTCTACCCTCCAAGTTTCATTGATAGGCACGAATCTGGCACACTTAGTTAGACGGGCTACAATAACCCAGATGGCATTCTTTCCACCAGAAGTTCTAGGTAAAGCCATCACGAAGTCCATAGAAATAGACTCCCATTTCCACAGAGGAATTTCCAAAGGTTGCAGCAAACCTCCGGGTCTTTGATGTTCAATCTTCACCTTTTGACAAGTAATACATCTACTAACATACTCCTTTACTTCAATCTTCATCCTAGGCCACCAGAATTGTGGTCTCAAATCTTTTATACATTTGTCGCACCCGGATGAATAGAATAAGGAGAAAGTTGAGGCTTCACAAGTATTCTCTTCCCTCATACCTCGGCACTCCGGAACAAACTTTTCGACCATGGTGACAGTGCCATCATTATCCACCCCAATCCTTCTGCCCCCCAGTGAATTTTTGCTCAATGGCGATAAAAGTAGCATCCTCCGGTAAACAAGTACGAATCTCTCGATAAAAATCAGGTTCCGCAGTCCAAGCACCAAGATAATCAAACCCTTTCCCAACAAACTGTATCTCCAGCTTCTGAAATTCGGTTACTAGTTCATCGGGTAAAGTACCAAGAGCATTTAATGAATGACTAGTCTTTCTACTCAAAGCATCTGCCACAACATTTGCTTTTCCCTCTTGATAAATCAACTCAGCATCATAATCATTCACCAACTCTAACCATCTTCTCTGCCTCATGTTCAATTCCTTCTGAGTAAAAATGCACCTCAAGCTCTTATGATCGGTATATATTCGACAATGCACTCCAATAAGATAATGTCCCCAAGTTTTCAAGGCA
>JAIUZE010074032.1:0-30198 GCA_022085475.1 Heliosperma pusillum
TTTCATGAATGAACAGGTTGCGTGCATGGATGGCTTTTTGCTTATGCTATTTTGGGTTCGGGTGTGAGCTAGCGGGCGTTGTCCCTGGATGAAACACCTCTAGACGTTGTTTAGCTAGTTGCTAATTATTTTGTCTTTTGTTAACACTTTGCGAGACTACGTCTCTTGTGTATTTTTATTTAGTTTGCAATATTTTGACACTCCTCGTATTTTTCTATCTTGCATATATAAAGGTTTTTAAAATACCGTATTTTCCGCTATATAATTAACATGCTTGTATGTTTTATATTTCCGCATTCGCGAGGGTTGTCACAAAAAAAATTAGATCTAGCAAGTAAAAATAATATAAAAGAGCACTTTAACCACTAATAGTGTAACTTCAAGCATATACATAACACATACTACAATAATTTATTAAAAAACCAAAAAATTAAAAAGCAAGATCTAAAAAAACTAACCAGATTTAAAAAATACAAAAACATAAAAACCTGAAAAAAAAATTGCATTTGTGTAACTTTAGTTATTTTTTGTGTAACTTTAATCATTTATGCTAAAAAAATGAGATCTAAACACAATAAATTTATATATATGTAACTAAAAAAATTCAGATCTAAACATAAAAAACTATAAGAAATTAAAAAAAAACAAAAAACAAAAAAAGAAAAGAAAAGGAGTGGCGGTAGAGAGAAAGGGAGGACGGAAGGCGGGGGGCAGAGGAGGCGGAGGGAGAAGAGACAGGTGGGTGTCGAGGCAGGGAGGAGGCGGACGGAGGGAGAGGAGGCAGGGTGGAGGAGGACGGAGGGAGAGGACGCAGGAGAGGAGGCGGCGTGGCAGATACGGGTTGGTGGCGGCAGAGGACGGCCGAGGACGACGCTGGTAGGTGGCGGCGTGGCAGATGCGGGTTGGTGGCGGCAGAGGACGGCCGAGGATGACGTTGGTAGAGGACGACGGTGGTGGATGTCGGCGGTAGTAGAGGTTGGTCGTGGATGAGGAGTGGGAGTGGTTGGCCGGAACTTTTAGTGAGTGAAGGTTTTTTTTTTTTTAAAGAAATTATAGAGAGATAAGGGAGGTACAGAGATAAGGGAAAATGTGAGAATGAAAGAAATGTGGTGATGTTAGGGTATAAGTATTAGGGTTTGATAAGGATTGGACTGCGTGTGTCTCACAATCTTGGCCTTTCATTTTGTTTTAATCTCAGCCCCTCATCCTCTGGAACCAATGGCTTGGATGAGGACTCATGGACTCACAAAAAAGAGGTGGACTCTCTTGATCTTATCTATCTATATATCTATCTATATATATAATATATATCTATATCTATCTCCTCTATATATCCTATAATATATCTTATATATATATAGAGTCGGGTTCAGGTAAGTTCACAATATTTGATGAGTCCATAAGTCCTTCTCTAAGCCATTAGATTCTACAAGATTAATCGTTGGGATTAAAAGCAAAAAAAACACACCCAACATGTAATTAATGTTTTCTCTCTCATAATTTTAATTCCCAATTAACCTAATCAATAAGTTCCTCTTTTTTATCAATTGATTCATTGAGGTAACATGTTTTGATTTATACTTCAAATATCAAAATATTTGATTTAAGAAGATAATTTCAAATCCGCGTAAAGTAAAATCGGGTACATAAAATACTTTTGTTGTGTGGATAATATCAAAATCTTTGTGTGGAATTTCCGGTGTTTGCAACTGAATTTGTTTGTTTATAAGAAGTGATCAGTGAAAGAGTTTTGTTGTTTTGCTGCATTCTTTTGTTGTTTCTCGAATCTTATCGGTTTTTTTACGGTTTTAACCCCACATTTAAGTTCGATTAGGTGGTTGTTATGATGGTATCTAGCTCTAGGGGCGTTCTAACTTGTGTTTAGTGAACGTGTTGTTATTGTTGTGTTATTTTGTTGTTTGTCCTTGCTTATAAGAATGGTTGGATTTCAACTACCCGTCTATGGTTGAATTATATGATGCGTGCATGTTTGCTTTTTGTGGACACACTACCCGTCTATATGAATCTTATACTTGCTTTTTTCACACTCGTCAGATTGTCTCAGTCGCGTTTAATGTCTCCCTTCTTGTTCGTGTGTATCCGACACTTGATTTTCTCAAACTTAGACAATCTTTTCCAAACCTTCTAATAGTCTCACAAACAACGTTCATTATATTTGAAAACTGCTCAACGTTCATTATAATTATGAAGGAGCTTGTTTGCAAGCGTGAGTGTCAATTTTGTGAATAGGTTACCTAATTTTGTGAATGTAGGAATTGGTTTATTGAATCTTCTAAACAATATTCTGATGATGTTGATAATGCCTATTGAAGTTTTGTCGATGGTGCTGATAATGTCGTCTGTGATGTTGTGTGTTTTAAGCCGAAGAATATGTTATGTTGGTACTGATTTTCAGGATGTTTTTTTATCAACCAAGCAACTGTAGGATTACAATGAAGGGAAATGTTATTAGTGAAAGTAGATACTGAACTAATGTGACTTATTATAATGTATGATGTGTATATGTTTATTTAGTTGTGAATCTAGGACTTGATTTTGTAAAACTTAAATATGATTTTGTGCACCTTATAATAGTCGCTCTGTCACAATGAAAAGTTGATATATGATGTATATATGTTTGTTTAGTTGTGAATATAGAACCTTATTTTGTGAAACATAGACATGATTTTGTGAGCCTCCTAATAGTCGGTCTGTCACGGTGAAACGTTAATCATATGATGCACATATGTTTGTTTAGTCGTGAATCTAGTTCCTGACTTTGTGAAACTTAAGTATGATTTTCTAAACCTTATAATAGTCGGCCAGTCACGGTGAAAAGTTAATGATATGATGCATATATGTTTGTTAAGTTGTGGATCTAGGAGCTGACTTTGTGAAACATAGGTATGATTTTGTGAACCTTATAATGGTCTCTCTGTCAATGTGAAAAGTTAATATATGATGAATATATATTTGTTTAGTTCTGAATATAGGACATGATTCTGTGAAACATAGAAATATTTATGTGAACCTTAAAATAGTCGGTGAAAAGTTAATAATCGGTAAGCATTTATTTTGTGATTCCGATGCCTAAGGTTTGTGAATCTTAGTTTGTGGTGTGAGTCTAAGACCTTAGTTTGTGAAACTGCTGTGAACATAGGAATTGACTTTGTGAAAGTAGGCCATCGTTTTGTGAATCCTACATCTATGGTTTGTGAAACTACATTTTTAACAACTTATATTTGGTCATGCAGGAATGGTGTTTTATCCCTTTAGTTAGATCATATGAAGGAGCTTGTTTGCAATCGTGAGTGCACTCCGGCTGAACCTGCTAACAAAAAAAGAAAGATTTCACATAAAATGCCTAAAATGCCTTCTTTGAGAAGTAGGATATCTCCTTCTAGTATTTACCAATTTATCAACAATCCAACCAATAAACCATCAGATAATCAAATTTTGGCAATCAAACAAATGGGATTTGAGGATCTCTTGCACCTTCAAACTGACACAGTCCCAGGAAACTTGGCTTACTGGCTTGTCTCTACTTTTGACCCGTACAAGTGATACTTGTTGTGTAACACCCGGAAATGTACCCTATTTTTCTAGTAGAAATATTTTACGAAATCTTTTCAGCGAATTTAAGTTTTAAATTAGCTTTTTATGTTTCGAGTCGAATTTAGAATTTCCGAGTTCGTATTTGGAATTTCTGTGAGATTCCATGAAAATCCCGTTTTAGGCGAGTTTGACTTTTCTTGACTTTTGAGTCGAGTTTGACTTTTCTTGACTTTTGAGTCGAGTTTGACTTTTCTTGACTTTTGAGTCGAGTTTGACTTTTCTTGAATTTTAAGTCGTCTTTGAATTTTCTTGACTTTGAAACCGTCTTTGACTTTCGTTGACTTTTCCACTTACTCACCCTATATATATACTCCCTCATAACCTAACTCCCTCACAACTCAATCTCCTTCTTCTTCCTCATACAAACCACCAAAACTAGCCTCCATATTTGCTCAAGTCTTAATATCGATCCTACGCCTTCATTTCTTGCTCAAATTCACGTAAGTTCGTCTTATTCTTCCCCTCTTAGCTTCCTCTATCCGTATTGGAAATAAAATTACCGTCTTTCTCGCTTTTTAAATTATCCGTCTTTCTCAAGGTGAAAGATATTCATCTTTTATTATCTAATGGTTTGTAGGTGGAGACTAGGAAAGCTTAGTAACCGTTTAAAGACGCGTAAAGGTAACGGTGAAGGGTTACTCGGTATCATTTACGTGTTTTACATGCTTTATATGCTAGGATTCGTATCTAGAATACGATTAGAAACTTAGGATTAATGTTATGGATGATGATTGTTGTTGGTTGATGATTGTTGATGATAAATATTGATTGTTGATAGTTATTAGAAATGAATTATGAGAATTGGAAATAAAAGGATTGAATTTATGTTGAAGGTTCTCGGGTGACTTGGTAACACATCTCACGGTCGTGAGATGTAAGTCACGGTCGTGAAACCCCATTTCACGGTCGTGAAACCCCATTTCACGGTCGTGAAATACAAGTCACGGTCGTGACTTGTGCAGTTTCACTGCACTGACCCTTTTTGGTAGAATGATCATATCTCCTTCGTTACTTGCTTGTTTTGGGCTTGTGACCATTCGTTGGAACCGTAAGAGGATAAGCTATCACCGCGATTTGGAATTTCTGCATTCCCATAGAACTCTAGTTATGACCGTTTGAAGTGGACCCTTGTTTTCGTTGGTTTTCCAAACAACGTTGTTTTGGAGAGGTGATCTATGTTTTTATTCATTATGCTTCATAAACTTGTTCTAATGCTTATGTATCATGTATTGACTCATGTTTATCATATTTAAACTTATATGATTCACTATTCTCATGTTTTGTGACGGTTTTTGGTATGTTCCCACTTTGAGTCGGTTTTTACAAATGATACGGTTTGAGCACTATTTTGTCTTGTGCTTTGTACTCTCCTTCCTTTGGCTACCTTCCCGTTCGTAAGGCTGGAATGTCGGAACGGAGAGGTATCCTACTGCTTAAATGCATGTGTTAGTGGGCATATGACGACGTTGTTGGGAGTTGAACGCTATGCGTTGATCGACCCGGCCGGGGTCCAAATGTTGTTTTTATACTTGCGGAGCGCCGGGTGGTGTTATTTGCATGTAGCGTACCGCTTGTCATGAGGCTTGAGCTGTTTTTCCGCCTCTTTCGTGAATTGATCTACCGAATTTGGGGTACTCGGCATATATATTTTATAAGCCCGAGTCTTGGATGTGGAACGTCTTACCACGTGGCGAATCGGAACATGATTTATTCCGAGAGTCTGGCCAGATTTAGACTAGGACCGTATTATTATCGTCGTCCTACCAGGAGGAAATTAGTCTACATATACGAAATGGATTGAATCGTGTATGCGTTCAGGGAAGGTTTTACTCCCGTGGATGCCCATAATCATACTTGCCTTGTACACGATACTAGTGCGTTTCATTTACCGTGAGAGAGGTCGTCGTCGTGTTGTCGTCTTTGAATGCGTGATTTCATGATATTATTCATGGTCATTGCATGATTGGGCACCGTCGTTCGTGATTGCGTGATTTCATGATATTATTCATGGTCATTGCATGATTGGACACCGTCAATGTCTTGGTTCGTGAATGGATGATAATATGTTGGATTTGTGTAATCATCGCATGACTTGACTGGTTTGTCTGTAGAGTCTCAATCTTATCAATCTTATACCGCTAACGGTGAGATGTAAGCCCTAGTGAGCGTATTCGGTTGCCTAAGAGTGTCTTCCCCGAGTCTTTGAATAACATGATGGTTACGGATTTGATTTCCACATGCTCTTATCATTATATATATGATTGCCTATCTATTCTTATTGCAACTCACATGTATATCTATATATGCATGATTTTACTTTTGTATTTCCTTATATGTACGTTAAAGGTGATATGGCTGGGAGAACCCGGAGGTACTCCCCACTGACTGTGGCGTTCATGTTTTTCATGAATGAACAGGTTGCTTGCATGGATTGACTTTTTGGATGTGACATTTTGGGTTCGGGTGTGAGCTAGCGGGCGGAGTCCCTGGATGATTAACCTCTAGACGATTTTAGCTAGTTTTCTAAACACTTGTTGGTTGTTAACATTTTAAGAGACCCCGTCTCTTTGTTATATTTAGTACTTTAGTTTGTAATTTTGACACTCCTCGTATTTTCTATCTTGCATGTATAAAAGTTTTTAAAATACCGTATTTCCGCATATCTTTTCACATGTTTGTATGTTTTATATTTCCGCATTCGCGAGGGTTGTCACAGTTGGTATCAGAGCTTAATCGCTCCCGACGCACACACGTGAACCCTAACTTAAACTACTTGACCTTGAAATAATAAATGAGAGATGGGTAGAAATTAAGGACTTTACTTGGTAGTCTTGGTGTACTTGATGGTTGTTAGGTTCTAACTTGTTTGTTGATTGTGTTGAGTGATGTTATGTTTGTTTGTATCTACCGTCTTAAGGTGGATCATTGTGTTACCTAGAAGAAGTATACTTTACCAAAGATTTGAAGATTTACCAGCCTAAGTGAATTGTATTGCTTCCTCATCTTTGAATTCTCTCGTCCTTATTGTTTTATGCTCTCTTCCTTCTATCTAAATGCTTCTTCATCATCTAACTTCTTTTCCCCTTGGAAATTACTCTTGTTACTTTCCTCCTCTTTATCAATTTGTACCATCAACTTCCTTATGTGACCTTTTGTGGACACCTTACCCTTTAGTTTGTGGCATATTGTACTTGGTTGGAAGAATTTTAGACTTTGTGGACTATTAGTGTTTGTTAGAATGAACTTGTGATTTGAGGAAAATGATATAGATCTAATTTCACCCTATGGTGGTGAGAGATGGTATCCTTGAGGAAAGTGTGGTAAGGTATGTTAAATGATCTTAATGCTTGATGCTTGCCATGACTAATGTGTAGATAGTTCATGGTATTTGATGGTGTAAGGTTGAATGAGTTGGCTAGGACTTCTAAACTCATTAGTAAATTAGTCTTTTGGACTTAGAAGTTTAGTATTGTTTGGAAGAGCATGCTTATGATAGGTCTAATTGGTGTAAATAAGAAGTTTTGAATGATAGCTTGAGGTGCGAAATATTATTGAGGTTAAGTGACGTCTTATGGTTTCCTATTATGTGTTTGTGAGTATAGGCTTGGTGGGAAAAGCATCTGGCTATAGTTCTTGGATTTAAAGATATGATCTTATCTTATGGTATCGGAGACTTGTTGAAGTAGTAAGGTTTCGTTGTAAGTTGAACCATATTACTTGAGGATTATAGATATGAGCGAGATTCGATGATGTAATCTATGATGGAAATACCTGGGGACGTTAATGATGATGTTTGACTTGAGGTTGTACTTGTTAATAATGAACTCGTGGGCTATATGATATTGATGATGACGTTTTGTTCGGTGTTCTACCTTGTGGCCGTAGGAGTTGAAAAGAGATTGTATGGAGAATTCCTTATTGGTTCTTCGGTTTTTGAAACGTTTGGGAATGTGTCAAATTATGGAGTTGAGAGAATGTTATTATGCTTGAGCTGCAATTACGCAATTGGGAAGCCGTGTTATATGAAAGGGTGGATGAATTGAGTTGTAATTGATTTGTTAAATCTAGGTGTACCTTACTTTGATGATCGTGGTACGATGGTCCCTTGTAAGAGATAATTATTGTAGAGAGTTGATTTGCTTTGATATCGCCTTAAGGTAATGAAACGGAGAAATTTTGATGGCTCCTAAGACCTTTTAAACCTTAATCGGTTTTTTGCCAATTCCTTTTCATTTCCATTCTTGAATGTTTTTGTCAAGATTGATCTTTAAGAAATTACAAGCTCGTACTGTCTTTCTTACTCAGATATCTCCATAACTCTACTATCTGCTTTGTCTCTTCCTCAAGCTCGTTTTCTTTTCTCGCCTTCGCCTTTTTCATCTTATCGTAGTCTTTAATGACGCTTCCTAATGTTCCTTGTATCATGTTCTTTTATCCCTACTCTTTTGAGAGGTAGTTTTCTTATTAGCTATCGTAAGGGTTAGTAGGTGTGTTTTGAAGAAGTTTCGAATATGGTACCTAACCGTCCTATTAATCTAGTTTCATGTTTAGATGATTATAAGGATTTGAGAATAGCTTAGGATGAAAACTCTCCTAGTGGTTTTAGACTATGAAAGCTTAATGTTGCAATATCGTTTTGAGGATCGAATTGAAATAAGCATAATGATAGTTGGTAGTTGTGGGTAAGAATTTTAGTGGTTCTTTAAATGTTACATGGAAAAATTGTTGTCTTTAAATGTTGGACCCTAACGGGAATAAATACTTTGTGGAATTTGGATTGGATGACACAACTTGAGGAATATTGTCATGAGCGAAAAGCGATGTATTGAGAGTTTGGAAGAGGCTAAATAAATTGATTTTTACGGTCGCATTGCCCTATGATTGGCAAAGTTAAGTGAATGAGGATTTGGTGACTAATCTTTTGCGGTTTGTTGAGTTAACTTTTGAAGATGAGAAGGTTAGGTGGTTAAAGTGAAGGGTAATAGTTGGGATAAATGGGATAAAAGGATTTCATGGTAAGTCTCTTTTACCTTTGGTTGTTGCGGTTTGTTTGTTTCCTAGATATACATATTTTTTGGTGTTCTAATAAGAGTTTTGATGGAGTAAGAAGATTAGAGTACGCAAGTGAATTTCCATTGTGGGTGGTTAGTGGTGGAGGATCCGTGACGATGGAACCCTAAGACAGATTCTAATTGGATCGATAAATTGGGATTTGTTACTAGAAGTTTGTGATTATGAATATTTTGTAGAATTCTGATGATTGAAAATGAGGTTGTTAAATTGGGGAAAATGTATTGCTTGAGGATTGGGTTATTACGTAGGAGAAGCTGATGTCGACTTCTTGTAGAATTCCGCCGACTCATCGTGGTTTTTATATCCCTAAGAGTTCGATTTGTTTCGTTTGTGCGTGTTTTGTATATATTTTGTTATCGTGATTTGTGAACTTTAATTTCGAGTCGCTCTATGTACGTGTAATGTCTTGTTATTTGATTTTATCTTTGATAAAACTTTCAAATTTCCATATTATATTTCTAATTTAACGTTTCAAATAAGTCTAAAAATGGTTTGTGTACCCTCTTTTTGGAGAAAATGGATTTCTTTTGCTTTTATATTTGGATTTTGGGTTGGTTGGATGTTTGCACTTGTTATTGGAGACGCGTCTGATAACTAGTCCTGCACTTACTAACGTTGTTTTGAATTTCGATTTCACTATTTCGACTTTGCTTTTTGGATAATTAGAGTTATCGTTCGCGACGAGCATTCTTGAGATCCGTAAGTAAAGTTTCACACTTATAAAAAATTTTCTTTAAACCGTTTGCTAGATGAACTTCGTTTCATAAATATTTCTCCCTTATAAAAGTTTTCGTATTAATTTTGTAAACCGATTCTTATCCTTGATACTTTTGTTTTCTACTCTCAAGTTTCGAGGACGAAACTTTTTAAAAGGTGGGGTGATTGTAACACCCGGAAATGTACCCTATTTTTCTAGTAGAAATATTTTACGAAATATTTTCAGCAAATTTAAGTTTTAATTTAGAATTTTACGTTCCGAGTCGAATTTAGAATTTCCGAGTTCGTATTTGGAATTTCTGCGAGATTCCATGAAAAAGCCGTCTTAAGGCGAGTTCGACTTTTTGGTTGACTTTTCCTTACTTATACTCTAATTCCCTTAACCTAATTCATTACTCAAAATCAAACACAACTCACTTCCTCTTTAAGAAATCTCAAGCTAGCCTCCCTCTTCATTTTTCGATCTTTGATTCACCGTAACTTTTTCGTTACTCGATAGAATTCACGTAAGTTCGTCTTATTCTTCTCCTCTTACCTTCCTCTATCCGTATTGGTAATAAAATTACCGTCTTTCTCGCTTTTTAAATTATCCGTCTTTCTCAAGGTGAAAGATATTCATCTTTTATTATCGAATGGTTTGTAGGTGGAGACTAGGAAAGCTTAGTAACCGTTTAAAGACGCGTAAAGGTAACGGTGAAGGGTTACTCGGTATCATTTACGTGTTTTACATGCTTTATATGCTAGGATTCGTATCTAGAATACGATTAGAAACTTAGGATTCATGTTATGGATGATGATTGTTGTTGGTTGATGATTGTTGATGATGAATATTGATTGTTGATAGTTATTAGAAATGAATTATGAGAATTGGAAATAAAAGGATTGAATTTATGTTGAAGGTTCTCGGGTGACTTGGTAACACATCTCACGGTCGTGAGATGTAAGTCACGGTCGTGAAACCCCATTTCACGGTCGTGAAATACAAGTCACGGTCGTGACTTGTGCAGTTTCACTGCACTGACCCTTTTTGGTAGAATGATCATATCTCCTTCGTTACTTGTTTGTTTTGGGCTTGTGACCACTCGTTGGAACCGTAAGAGGATAAGCTATCACCGCGACTTGGAATTTCTGCATTCCCATATATAGAACTCTAGTTATGACCGTTTGAAGTGGACCCTTGTTTTCGTTGGTTTCCAAACAACATTGTTTTGGAGAGGTGAACTATGTTTTTATTCTTTATGCTTCATAAACTTGTTCTAATGCTTATGTATCATGTATTGACTCATGTTTATCATATTTAAACTTATATGATTCCCTATTCTCATGTTTTGTGACGGTTTTTGGTATGTTCCCACTTTGAGTCGGTTTTTACAAATGATACGGTTTGAGCACTATTTTGTCTTGTGCTTTGTACTCTCATTCCCTTGGCTACCTTCCCGTTCGTAAGGCTGGAATGTCGGAACGGAGAGGTATCCTACTGCTTAAATGCATGTGTTAGTGGGCATATGACGACGTTGTTGGGAGTTGAACGCTATGCGTTGATCGACCCGGCCGTCAAATGTTGTATACTTGCGAGGTGGTGTTATTTGCATGTAGCGTACCGCTTGTCATGAGGCTTGAGCTGTTTTTCCGCCTCTTTCGTGAATTGATCTACCGAATTTGGGGTACTCGGCATATATATTTTATAAGCCCGAGTCTTGGATGTGGAACGTCTTACCACGTGTCGAATCGGAACATGATTTATTCCGAGAGTCTGGCCAGATTTAGACTAGGACCGTATTATTATCGTCGTCCTACCAGGAGGAAATTAGTCTACATATACGAAATGGATTGAATCGTGTATGCGTTCAGGGAAGGTTTTACTCCCGTGGATGCCCATAATCATACTTGCCTTGTACACGATGCTAGTGCGTTTCATTTACCGTGAGAGAGGTCGTCGTCGTGTTGTCGTCTTTGAATGCGTGATTTCATGATAGTATTCATGGTCATTGCATGATTGGGCACCGTCGTTCGTGATTGCGTGATTTCATGATATTATTCATGGTCATTGCATGATTGGACACCGTCAATGTCTTGGTTCGTGAATGGATGATAATATGTTGGATTTATTGTGATCATCGCATGACTTGACTTGGTTTGTCTGTCGAGTCTCAATCTTATCAATCTTATACCGCTAACGGTGAGATGCAAGCCCTAGTGAGCGTATTCGGGTGCCTAAGAGTGTCTTCCCCTAGTCTTTGAATAACATGATGGTTTCGTATTTGATTTCCATATGCTCTTATCATATTTATCGAATTGCCTATCTATTCTTATTGTAACTCACATGTATATCTATATATGCATGCTCTACTTTGTATTTCCTTATATGTACGTTTAATGTGATATGGCTGGGAGAACCCGGAGTTACTCCCCACTGATTGTGGCGTTCATGTTTTTATGAATGAACAGGTTGCTTGCATGGATGGCTTTTTGCTTATGCTATTTTGGGTTCGGGTGTGAGCTAGCGGGCGTTGTCCCTGGAAGATTTACCTCTAGTCGTTAATTAGCTAGTTTGCTAAACACTTGTTCTTTGTTAACATTATGAGAGACCCCGTCTCTTTGTTGTATTTCCGCACTTAGTTTGTAATATTTTGACACTCCTCGTTTTATCTATCTTGCATGTATAAAAGTTTTTAAAACTTCATATTTCCGCATATTATTTCACATGCTTGTATGTTTTATATTTCCGCATTCGCGAGGGTTGTCACATTTATGTAGGCATTCTCACTTACTTAGGGAAACCTAGGTAAGCAACTTTCTCTATTATAGAGGAATTAGAGTTCATGGGAAGTTCCAATGCATGTGAGTGTAACCAAACAAGTTATTTATTTTGCAGTTCATTTGAATTGTACTTCATGTATTTTTTAGTGGGTAACCAAACGACCCCCTTGTTTTTGTTAGCCATTATTGTATGAGACGGTCCTATACCGTAAGACGCTCATTTTAATAAAATCCCTCATTTATTATACTTTAAATTAGTGGATTTTTTTGTACAAAATGACTATAAACAATAGGGTAAACCGTCTTTCACAATAATTTGTAAATTTGTGTGCTCTATTTAGTGTATTTTTCTTGGGTCTTTTGCCAAAATAGCCATTTCTATCAAAATATTTACCAAAATAGCCGTTTTACCAAAATATTGTCCAAACTAGCCATATAGCCATTTTAATTACTAGAATAACCATTGAATTATGAAGCTCCCTTATAAATAAAAGGGTCTTCTTCCGAAATAGCCGTTTTGTTCAAAGTATGCGCCAAAATAGCCAGATTATGAAAATATTGTCCAAACTAACCATATCTAGGATTAAAAAATTATTCTTTACTAGACCAACCTTAAATTAACCATAAACAAGAAAAAAAAACCCAAAAATAAGAAAACCGGTTCACCCAAAAAATTATTCAATTATTCCATCCACACCAAAACCCAAAACCCTTGAAGTCTTCCACAATTCAACGAGATATTCCTCTGCCTTCATCATCTAATCTCAACCAAGCACATCATATTCAAGTCTCTCATCATAATTGGTGAGTTTGTCAGTTCATATATAATTAAGTTTAATTGATTATCGTCATCAAGAATGCGAATTTGTATTATTTGAGTACAATTATTTTGTATTTCATGAATTTTTGCCTCTTCATTATATTGTGTGTTTTCAATTATATGTAAGTGAGAATGCCCGGGTCTATGATGTTTGGCTAGGTTCATGAGAATATGAGATTAACAAGGAAGCTTAAAAATTCCTCATGAACAACAAATTAAACCGATTCGAATCGAACCAAACCAAACCAATCCAACTAGTTTTATTTAGGGTCTTTTGCCAAAATAGCCATTTCTATCAAAATATTTACCAAAATAGCCGTTTTACCAAAATATTGTCCAAACTAGCCATATAGCCATTTTAATTACTAGAATAACCATTGAATTATGAAGCTCCCTTATAAATAAAACTAGTTGGATTGGTTTGGTTCGGTTCGGTTCGGTTCGGTTTAATTTGTTGTTCATGAGGAATTTTTAAGCTTCCTTGTTAATCTCATATTCTCATGAACCCAACCAAATAAGCTATTACACCTGTTTTGTACAACCATTTTAAAAGAGAAATATCCTATATCCTTATATCTGAACAAATATCAGCATTAAGTACGGTACTTTCGAGCATCTTACTAGCTACTTTGCAATATCATAGCAGCAGGCACTAGTGTGATACCCCTCGCATACACGCTATTGATTACATTCATCCAACCAGTGTCCCTCACATTCAAATGATATACAAAGTGCACAAGTATTTTGAAACCGATAATAACTACTCAAGTAAAGTCATGTTAATTGATAATTATTACTATAAATTCAACCCAATAAAATTGTCGAGAAGTATAAAAATAATGTCAAATAACCAAAACAATATCAATTATCCGAAACATGATTATAAGTTTCGTAATAAACCAAAAAAAGATACATAACTTGTCTTTTTATTCAAAAGTGTCTCAATTACCAAAATGGGCATCTTAACCTTCTTTTTTTTTTTTGGTGCAAATGTAATCTTTGATTCATACGACAATAATCCATCCAATTACATTCCTTTTACAAAACTAGACCATAACGCTATCAAACAGCCACTCTAAAAACTGATAAAGTGCATTAAGTTACATAAGTTGTCTATTTCTACACCATACAATCTCATCTCTCTTTAAACTACCAAGTTCAATCTGCGTGAGTCTCAACTTTGCTTGAACACATACACCTTGTATCAACACTTCAGGCCTCTGAACAATGTCTTCCAGTCTGCACTTGTTCCTGCAATGCCATATACTGTAGTATACAGCCACTACAAGAGACCAGTACACTTTTCTGATGAACCCCGTCCCCCATCTCAGTCTGAGCAATGCTGCAGGAGAATGATCATTCATACACCTGATCTGCAGCCTATCATCTAAACAACTAAAACACTTCCTTGCAAAACAGCAACCCTGGAACAGATGAAGGTGATCTTCAGAGATGATCCCACACAGAAAGCAGTTTAAATTTCCTGTAAACCCCCTTCTATGCATCCTATCCAGAGTAAGTAACCTTCCTTTGACAGCCAGCCAGTAAATGAAACAATGTTTTGGAATGTTAAGCCTGCTCCAAGTGATACCAAACCAATCCACTCTAGTATTATCATTACCATCCAACCAATTGTATCCTTTAAGAATGGAGTAACCATCATCCTCCTGCCAGTCATCAGATTGAAGCCCCTCTTTAAGAATCTCCTTGACTCCACAAATCTTTCTCCAGGCCCATGAGCTTGACCTGCTAGGACTGTAAGACATCCAATCCCTCCCTTTCAAATATATCTTATCTATCCATTTAATCCAAAGGTGATCCTTCTTAAGCATAATCCACCAGACTAACTTCCCAACTGCTGCAATGTTCCATTTAGTACTATCATAAATGCCTAGACCTCCTTCTTTCTTACTCTTACATAATATATTCCAAGCTACAAGGGGAGCCTTAGAGTAAGTATCCTCCCCTTCCCAAAGAAAATTTCTACAAAGGGCTTTGAGAGTATCAAGGACCCCCACAGGTAGAATAAACATCTGTGCCCAATAGTTATGAATGGTACTCAAAACTGACTTAACAAAAACAAGCCTTCCTGAATAAGAAATCTTCCTCCTGTTCCACCCTTTAATCCTAGCACTCAGCCTATCAACCAACATCTTACAATCAAACCTACTCAGCCTCTTATGAGAAATATTAACACCAAGATATTTGAATGGAAGACTTCCCCTAGTAAAACCAGTCTGATTCAAAATAAAATCCTCAATCTCCCTATCAACCCCCTTGATGATCAAATCAGATTTCTCATTATTAATCTGCAAACCTGAAGCCTTAGAAAACACCTCAAACCCCTCCACAATCATAAAAATAGACTTTATATCTCCTTTACAGAAAATGAGGAGATCATCAGCAAACATAAGATGGTTCAGTTGTAATCCTTTACATAAATGATGAAACTTAAACCCAGGGAGCTCACCAATCATAATTAACAACCTACTCAAGTATTCCATACAGATAGTAAAGAGAAGAGGAGATAAGGGATCACCCTGTCTCAACCCTCTCTTACCTTGGAAGAAACTAAAGGAGTTCCCATTAAGCACAATGGAATAGGAGGTAGTGGAGATACATTGCATAACAGCCTTCATGAACTTAACAGGAAAATTCAAACTCATAAGGACATTCTGAACAAAGACCCATTCAATAGAATCATAGGCCTTCCTCAAATCCACCTTAATCAAACATCTAGGGGAGGTATTAGCCCTATTATAGAGCCTAACCAGATCCTGACTAATAAGAATATTCCCCATAATACTCCTACCTTTAATAAAAGCAGACTGAGAAGGATTAACTACTTTAGGAAGCACCTTAGACAGCCTCTCACACATCAATTTAGAGATGATCTTATATATGGTATTGCAACAAGCTATAGGTCTGAAATCCTTAACACTACTAGGACTCTCTTTCTTAGGGATAAGCACAACATTTGTAGTATTAATTTGCTTAAGAATCTTACATGTCCTAAAGAATTCCTGGACACCCTTACACACATCTTCCCCAACAATCCCCCAACTAGTCTTGTAGAAGCAACTAGTATACCCATCCGGACCAGGACTTTTATCATCAGGTATAGAATGAACAGTTCTCTTAATCTCCTCAGCAGTAGGAATACTACACAAATCCTCCCAGTCCTCCTGCTCCACTCTAGGACCTGTATTCATAATATTATGATAAAATTCAGAAGTTACAGCACAAGACCCTAGCAGAGATTGATAGTACTCCTCAAAGGCTGCTTGAATATCTTCAGGCCTATCATACACCTCCCCCTGCATTCCTTCAATTCTAAAAACCTTGTTTTGAACCTGTCTATTCTTGATGATCTTATGGAACATTGCAGAGTTAATGTCACCATCCTTTGCCCAATTACACTTTGCTTTTTGTCTAAGAAAATCCACCTTAGCCTCAGCAAGCATCTTATAACTAGTCCTAATTTGGTACTCTTTATCCATGAGCAAACAATTTGTAGGATCTAGTTGAAGCTCTTTCTGACACTCCACCATCATATTATAAGCCACAGCAGAATTTCTTTCAATATCAGAAAACAACTCCTTATTCAAATTTTTCAGAAGAGGTTTAAGTAACTTGAGCTTGGACACCACTCTAAACATAGAGGACCCAATAATCTGTTGATTCCAACCTATTCTAACAATCTCCTTATACTCCTTAACCTTGCACCACATATTAAAGAATTTAAAAGGTTTTTTCCCACCATGAACTACACCTCCCTCCTCAATCAAACAAGGACAATGATCAAACTCCCCCTCAGGTCCATAGAAAGCATAGGCATTAGGTCTGAAGTTAAGCCACCCATCATTAATCAACACTCTATCAATCCTACTAAAGACTCTGGTACCACTGGGTTGTTTATTATTCCAAGTAAAATAAGCCCCCAAAGTCTTAATGTCCCTCAAATCACAACTGTTAATAGCATTCTGAAATGGTATAGTTTCTGAATCCCTGACAGGAAGACCAATTTTCTCACTAGCATGAAGAACATTGTTAAAATCCCCTAAGATGATCCAAGGATCCACCATAGACAGCCTCATAAGATCATTCCAAAGAGGAGTTCTCTCCTCAATTCTATTCAATCCATAAACAAAAGTTATATAGTAAGTTCTATCATTACTCCCTTGCTTCACCTTAAGATGAATAAACTGAGAAGACATTTCCAGCACATCCACCTTAACACCCTGACTCTTCCATAAAACCCAAATTCTCCCACCATCATGATAGGCATAATTAGTAACATAAGACCAACCACAACAAACATTAGCTGCTACTCTATTTAGAGACAAGGATTTCACTCTTGTCTCAAGGAGCCCAAATATCTCTACACCCACCTGATGCATATACCATTTAATATATTTATGCTTAATCTCATTATTCAGGCCCCTAATGTTCCAAACCCCAATCCTAGTCATGATGAGATGGAGGATTGTCATCCCCACCACCTCTATCCACCAATATAGCCTCTTTTCCTAAGGCACTATTAAACTGTAACACAAACCCACTCTGCTGACCTTCAGGCAACCTAGTCTCATGTCTAGTGAGTCTGTTTATGACTCTAGCAGGAGTGAGAACAGCACTATAACTCATAGGAGCAGGTGTATTATCTGGTGTAATAACTACCCCATCTCCCCCCTTCTCTAATCCACCACCTCTCTGAACCCTGGAGATCCCTAGACTTTGTTGTAAGCTAGGGAACTCCTTCTGCTCAGTAACCTGCCTACTTAGCTCCTTCTTCTTCCATACCTGTCTAGTAGGGCCTGTAACTGGTTTTGGAGGAACTCTAGCTTTCCTGCACATTTCCATAGTATGCCCCATACCAGAACAACTCATACAAGTTATTGGTACCCAATCATACTCCACAGCTACAGTTACCTCCTGCCCCATCTCATCCTCAAACACAATCTGATTAGGGAATTTCTGATCCACCTCCACCTCTACAAGTATCTTAGCAAACCCTAATAAAGTACGCAGTAAAGTAACATCATCAATTCTTTCAACCTTGCCAATTAATGACGCCAACTTCATCAAGCATTTTTCACCCCAGAATTTCAAGTCCAGCCCCACCAACTTAATCCAAATAGGAACCTTCTTCACCGAGACCTTAGCCATTTTAACATTTGGGTCCCAAGGTCGTAAGATGACAGGTTTACCATCTAACAGCAGAATTCCTTTTTTTAAAACAAGTTGTTGGTGTTCAACTTCAGCAAAACGAATCACAAAAAGGCCATTTGGTAGAAATGAAATTTTAGAGATATCATAATCCACTAAAACCCTGCGAATAAACCCCTCTAAAACCATTTTCGGAGGATTAGCTCCCATAACATACCCATAAACTGCAGAGGACCAATACTTAATCTCCTCTTGCACATCTTCTAACGTAATTTTTAGATTAGTACCTTTAATCACACATTCAGCAGAATCTCGTTCCTCCCTTGCTTCCACTTGTTCTTCTCTAGGTCTGGTCACCCCTTGTTTCCTTCGTTTGGAGGTTACTTCCTGCCATTGATCCTCCGTCTCAACTTCCACATGACTACCATCTTCCTTCTCTCCCTGTAGTTTCTGTTGTACCATCTCTTTCGCTAACTGAATTTCTAACTGCCTTGCCTCTGTGGTTTTCGAGAGACTCAATCTCCCTCCAGCACCATTTTTACTATTAGAGTTTGTATTATTTGAACTATTAGAATTATTATTTGATTGTGTATTAATTGATGCCATATTATTTTTACTATTGATTTTAGAACTATTAAGAGAATGATTAGTAGAATTGGCATCTTAACTTTCATATCTTCATTTATGTACCTGTCAAGAAAACAAATTCATCCATGAATGTAATGACATACAAATAAAACACAATACTAATTTAAAGAAGTGTCGTCATTTCTGTGTACGTATCTTCATTTTGTAGTACATCCGCTTTTCTCTTCTTCACAACCAGACAAGTCCTAGAGTTATGTCCAGCTTCTTTGTAAGTTGAACATCGGTTAGCAATACCCTTTTCTTTAACATCCATCTCGTTCTTTAGACGTGTAGATGTGGGTCTTCCACCTTTTAATCTCTTCATATTTGGATTTGGAACAAGTTCATCGCCGTTATATGAATCCCAATAACGTTTATCGGGTATAGGATGAAACTTTGGGCTATAAACATCTTCTAAAGCAGATAGTTTATACCACCGTTTCAAAAAGGGAACAAGTTCATCGCCGTTATACGAATCCCAATAACCTGTGAAATGCTTATGGAGGTGCCCAACCGTCAGACATCATAGCAGTACGAATCCCAATATGTCGATCAGATATAACACACAATTTTCTACGTGGGCACACTCTTTCACGAAAACATGCCATATACCAAGTCCATGAATCTATACTTTCTTTATCAACGATGGCAAATGCAATATGAAGAATTTTATCATCACCATCTACCGCCACAATCACAAGCAAGGTTCGTTTGTATTTCCCATACAAGTGTGTTCCGTCTACACTAATAACCGGTCTACAATGTTTAAAAGCACTAATTGCAAGAGCAAAAGACCAGAACACACTTTGAAATATTTGTTCTCCCGGGAAATCTGCAGACTCTTTTCTCCATACCACTATAAACCCGGGATTTGCTTTTACAACCTCATTTAACCATCTCGGAAGAATCTTGTATGACTCTTTCCAGTCTCCAAACAAGTTTTTTATTGCCTTTTGTTTGGCGACCCATGCCTTTTTATAACTGATTTCAAAGTTATATCTCAAACTTACATGAGCCACTATTGCGGCCACGTTTATAGAAAATTGAGCTTTTACTAACTCTTCAATTTCTCCTTCAATGAAATTTGAGCCCAGATTAAAGTGATCCCTGTTAATATTATGATTAAAACATGTATGTGGTTCACCATAATAAGTAATACAAAATCTTTTCTCTCCAGAAATTAGATGAGCCCGCAAACGCCAATTACATTTATCACACTTAGCATACCATAATGTTTTGCTAGACTTAACGACTTTATGGATTTGGTTCACAGATACGGCGTACCTTGTCACATAGTGAATAAGTTCTTCTTTGTTAGCAAACTCTTGACCTTTATGAAGTTGATAATCACGACAGCCATGTTCAACCATATGATATTGGCTATTATAAGCATTTTCAAAATGTATAGTATTAGAGAAGTCTTCGTGTGGAGCTTCTTCATACTCAAGCTCATCAAACTCAAGAAGTTCTACATTAGTCTCTTCCAAATTACTTCTCATATCATTGGTGTCCGTGAGACTTTCGTTTTGTACCATATACGGTACAATACCAACATTTACATCGCCGTACGTCCCACGACTCAATAACTCTAGTAAGCTAGTAGCTGATGTCCCCATGAACATATCCATGATATTTTAGAGACGACCAAAAAGATTATACCTGTATTAAAATTATTCATTAAGATTAGCATATATCGTACGTAGAAAAATATGAAGTAACATTTATCAAAACAATAACTAAACAACAAAAATCCAATATTCGTAATTAGTGAAGTAATATGGTTTTCTATGAACTAAATCAATAACTTAACAATAAAATCCTATCATTCACCCCAACACATCCATAATTCAGGCGTTTTCTTTTTATTCTTTAATTGATTTCTAAATTATTGTAAGCTGTACAAAGAAAATAATAACAAAAGTGGGAATTTAATTTTAATAAAGCAAAAGGGTGATGTTTGGCCTTTGCAAGAGTCCTACTTCAACATTGAGCAATATTAGTCAATCTTATTATAACGATTACCTTCATCCAACCAGTTTGATTACCTTCACGCTATTGATTACCTTCATCCAACCAGTTTGAATTGGGTGGTTGCTCGGTTACTTCAGTTTTGAGCTTGGGATATTGAATGAACATTAGCAGTTTGGCACAATACAAATATTTCAATTATCTACAATTCTAACTACTCTAAGGAAGAACAAGAGTATAAATTTGTCAGCGACAACAGAATCAGTTTTTTTGGTCAGTAAAAGCGAAAATATCATATGTTTAGGTCTTACGACACGCGCACTTAATCGTATTACAATAGAGGGGAGGAGGATTTAAACCTGGGACCTATTGTTCTGATACCTCGGTCTTAACCACTAAAGTAAGACATCTTCGTTAGCGAACATGTCAAATAGTAACATAATGTGTTATTTTGGCTATTTTATAATCATTTACTCATACGACTAGTAACAAATGGCTAATAAGTACTTCCTCCGTTCCATTTGGTTGTATATGTTTGCTTTTTGGGCACTATTCATAAGTAAGTATAATCTTTATTACAACTTCTAATATATAACATAAAATATAGTCATATGAGATCTTGTTTAAATTGTCTTATCGTGTACAATATTAACATCAAATTTTTATAATTTTTAATAATATGTAACTAAAGATATAAACAAAAGAAAATGAGCATTGGCATACGTGAAAAAGCAAACGTATACAACCAAATGAAAAGGAGGAAGTAATAAGGTATCTTTTCTTTCATTATATTAAGTGACACATCAATTCAGTTGATTTGGGTTGAGTCACGAGTCGAGTCGATTCGATTCATATCATTTTACGTTCTATCGATAATCATATAGCCTTTGGGATACGTCGAGTCGGTTCCGGTTTATATCATTTCGGGTTCCATTGGTTATCGAATAGCTTCCGGCTAGAGTTAGGATGGTTCCGGCTTATGGCATTTGCGGGCCCTAAAGGTTACCGAGCAGCTTCGGTTCGGGACATATTGGTATTATTTCATTAAACTAATAGGTTCAGCTTTTGACAACTCCAGATCCTGTTCCATGAACACGATATTAATCGAGAGTGCGCCTGTGTTGTATTCTTTCTTGTGCCCCCATGAGTGAGTCATTTACACGGTTGTGACTTGAGATAAAACCAGGATTTGTAAGCATGTTGTACACATGCAATTGCGAATTCTCAATTAAGGTTATGGGCCAAATCAACTACAATAGAGAACAACGACCAGGCACAAGCAAATGTGAGAAACTGAGTGCATAATCGGGAATCTTGGGCTGAATTAATTGACAATAGCAAACTCCAATTTTATTAGGCGTGGTTTGAGCAGTGGGATGGAAAGAGCCGAAGGATGAGTGAGGATTAGCAGATAGCGTTATTGCGGACAGAGATGCACGGAGATGAAGTTGGATTTGGAAACGAGAGAGCTACGGTGTTATGTGAGATATTCAGAACTTTGACAGTCTGGACTAATCCAATTCCATATACATTCTGTTGCCAAACAATATGCATTTCTAAACAAGATCCAAGGTCACAAACAGGGAAAGAAATTTACAACTTGGTCGTATCATCTGTCATTCTTGTTTCCCTGAGTTTTATAATGAAGAAACATTTGATGCAAATTCTATAACCTCCTGCATAAGATCTCTTACTAAAAAACCCACCCGAATCTTTCCAAGTATGTGTTGTTCCTATTTAATATGCCCTTTTTATACAAAAGTTTGTGTTAGATAACTGACTAGTGACTACTAGGAGTAATACACTTAAAATTAGCAGTGTAGCTATGCGCTAGCCACTTAGACAGCAGTTGAAACTTGAAATACTTGTACAGTCAAGCCTTCAGAACAACCTCTGCATTAGGGGAGGCTCGACGAAACCTTGTAACCTCCTTGGCCAAATCAAATTTGGATTTCAGTCCTCTAATTGCCAACACTTCGAGCTCAATGGTCATCGACTCAAGGGTTGGTGAGTGCGCAAGTAGAAATTTAACTACTTGTAGCTCACTCCTCAAGCCGGAAAAATAAACAAGTTCAATATGTTTCAGGGGCTTAAGACTACAAGAATCGTCGAACTCAAGTAACTTACCTTCGCAGTCTCTACATATCAACGCCTGCATGTTTCCAAAAAGCAATATCTGATATCTGGCAAACTTCAAGGAAGCTAAAATAGAGGTCAAGTTGAAACACATATTCTCAGGTGTCATAATTATTTTTAAAACCATTTCACTAAGAAATCATAGTGACAAGTACATTTTTAGCAACTCTGGTGATGCCGACAGTAGGTGAGTGCCCCTTTTACCATGTAAAATCTTAGTAAGCATTTTGGCGATGGCAGTATTTCTTATCATACAGTGAACCATTTTACATCATTAGTCACCACTGTGTGTCAATAATCACCATATTACGATTTTTAGTAACCTCCTCACACTAATTTATTGTAAAATCGTCTTGCAAACAACTTATGGAATTTGAAAAGTGGACGTACCTCAATCTTTAACCGTGATAGGAGTGGAGAGCTCTTAAACAAGCAAAGAATGAAAGAAACAGTGTACTGACAACTAAGCGACATGCACACAGTTACACTATGTAGCTGTTGTAAATCTTTTGCCAGCGATTTGGGAGGTTCAAGTCCACAGCCCTGCAGGTGCAAGATCAATAAGTGCTGCACTTTTTTGGTGTAATATAAGGCAGTTTAATCACCATAGGGGATCTGAACGTGAGACATATAGGAACCCATCTCAATCCTAACCACTAAGATAAGACCTCAATCACACACACGCGCACGCACACGCACACGCACACAACAAACATGATTTCCTTGTGAAGCATGCAGATGCCATACATAAGATACAAAATGTCAGGCAAGGCAATGTACGTACATGAAAGGAGGAAAGGCACCGGAGCTTCTCAATATTGGGCAAGGAACTCAACAATGCTACCATGTCCATACTCTCTGTGTCTCCAGTTTCAATATCCAGTGCTAGCGTTTTTAGCCTTCCAGTTTCTTCCAAGTTCAAAATATTAAGAACACATTCTAAAACCAAATGTTGAAGCTTTGAACCCCTAATAGTTAGACTATTTATAGCCTCACCCAAGACTAACTCCAGATTCTCAAGCTGTGGGCTGTTTTTAATCAGACTTTCGAGCTTTTCATTATCATCTTCACAAGTATCCAACTTTAGACTAATAAGGCAGGGGAAGCCCCTAAATGTAGGTGGGACTGAAAGAGAACCACAATAGAGTGTCAAGTGTGTCAAGGACACACAAGAGAACAAACATGAAGGAGGCTTTAGTTTTGGCAGGCGATGATCATTTAGGTAAAATTCTTTAACACCATTCACACAAACAAACTCTATCCAACAACCAATGTCGCTAGCTTTTGGAAGGTGGCAAGGAACATCGAAAACAAACTTATGGATAGGACCTCTGTGGCGAAGAAGTATCTTGTTTATAGCATCAGAATACACCCGTGGAAAGTCTAGGGCCGCATTTTCGCGCTTTCGGAATGCTTCACTGAATATCAAGTCTAATGTGATCTGTGGAAGTGACAACCATTTATGTCTCCAATCTCTTGATAAGATACTTGTCCTCGCTGCATCTCGCAGGGGTAGAGATTCGAGGATTTCTTGTACTATATTTGGTGGGAAATTCAAAATCACGTCAGTGCTTGCTTTGAAAAGTTTCTTCTTATTTTCTGCAGATTGGATCAAAGATATGGTATAATACTAAAATGCATATATGGTAGAATATCACCCAGATTGATTAACATAATGCTATAGCGTGCATATTTTTCATTCTAACATAACCCCTTGTGCATCATATCTAATATGACCCACTTAGCAACATTTTAGGCTCAGGCAACAATCCACTTCCGAAACAATTCTAAACTGGCAATCTAGATTTGAGAAGAACAAGTATGTAAAATCTAGCAATAGATGATATCTAAGTGGCAAAATAAGAAAACAGTAAGTCTGGCTTACGATGGGTATTAAGACGGATGAAATATTACCACATGGTGGTAATAAAGACAAAACTTTTGGTATTTTCTAGGTAACAAGTGGGATGATTTGGTATGTATTTGACCTATCCTTAAGCTTAAGACGGATAGTATCCGTCGTAAATGAGAACTTGTGAATACTTTGAGGTGTGATCTAAATACCAGTTGACAACAACAATTCTACCAAAGCTTCCCGCCAGAGGTCCAATGTATGCAACTTTACCCGCGTGTTTAAAGCGCATCTTAACCAAATCTATATGTTTATGTATCCCCAATTTCCATCTATCCTCGGGATTTTAACTATAAATCCATCAATGCAAACAAGGCCTAATGATGAAATGATGCCAAATACAGTGAATTGAAACATAAAGGGTTCAATTAGAGAAGTTGATGCGTTCCTCTAATTTACAGATCTTGAAACCAAGAACAATAAAACAAAAAAGAAGTAGAAAATGGCATACAACCTATTATTGTTACAGCAGAAAGAATTATAAACTGTATATCTTCACATATTAAGTATTTGATGACATATAATTAGTAGTCGTAGTGAAGAAAGAAGAAAAGAGAGACAGAGATGGAGAGATGATGGTGACCTGGTGTTGGTGGAGTGATCATGGTTAATTGGATTTGAAGGAGATGTTTGCGGTGGTGGTAACTTACTGGTATAAAGGATGAATCATTGAATTGGGGATCCACCACTCAAATACTCAACCACGGATGAAATTCGTGGCTTTTCAATACCGGAGGTGTACTTGTTTTATTACACAAGCTACATCACTCATTTTTACAACAGGACTAAATTAATCATTTTACCCTTTTTATAACTCCCCACGTTTATAGAGGTAAATTACAATCACTCTATAGTTTGAATTGGGTTGGGCGGATTCATGTTTTGGATTTGGGGGCTTTTGAATCTCGCCAACTATGTTTAAACCCGTGTAATTATTGGATTTCAGTTTTGTTGTAATTGATAAAAGAAGAAAAAAATGGTAAGTTTTGAAAAAATCACATTTAATATTCTCTTTATTTTGTTACTCCACACGCCTAGAAAATATTACTTAGGACTTGTTTGGTTACACCACAAAAACACAGAAATTCCAAAATCCCATGAATTGGGATTTCAGGCTCTTGTTTGGTTATCCATTTTGAAAAAAAATGGAGGAATCTAGAGTTACATAGGAACTTTAATTCCTACGTCATGTGGTAAGTGGTTGACTCCCCCCCCCCCCCAACACACACACACACGTCATTTTCTACTTCACACAAATTCCTCTATCTGCTGTCATCTTCTTCCCACAACCGTTTTTCCTCCTGTGCATTTTTCATCTTCACTTTCTCCGGTACTCTCTCTCTCTCTCTTCCAGTCCTCCTCTTTCTATCTTGTTCATTTTCATTTTCTATTATAATCTACTGCACCAATCAATGATTGTTAAATTTTGTTGCTTTTCAAAAGTATTACTTTCATCGTTTGTCTTAAGACGGGCATGTTGCATGTATATCCGTCTTATGAGTAAAACAGGTCAAATACATCCCATATAGCTAGATAGGACAACATTTTTTGCTAGTCTCTACAGCTTTCATGTGTTCCTATCATTTTCTATTTGACACGTCTTAAACTTAAGACGGATTTTCCGTCTTAAACAATAATTTCTGTTGTTTAGTAGCCTTTGCAAAAACTTGTCTTTTCTCAGTAACATGGGGCTCGACTACTTAATGTGCATGTTTATATGATTGAATGTATTTAGTTGAGATCATCATTTTTCATTACTAACTAGAGACAATCTATTAAATAGTACCTACTACAAGAGTGAAATGATATCCGTGTGTTGGCAGTGATGCCATTGTTATACACCTGGTATAATTTTTGGTAATAAATGTGGATACGAGTTGGGTCTATCATTGTTATGTTAATGTTTATTCGTATGCTTTACAAGAGGTTGATTTACTCTCTTTTTTTGTTATATCCTACACAAGTTATAAGACAATGGCGCGCTCACCTTTGAATAACCAGAAGAAGATTGTTGCTTCGTGTATTGCTATATATAGACATATGCTTTTGATGGTTGTAGAGACTTGATGATCACTATTTATTTACATATTTTATACTTCCCTTAGATACATAAGACTTAATTTATTGTCTTTCCTTGCTTGTTTCTATGCTATTTTAGCTACAATATCGATTATGTCGCTTCTATTATGTTTTAATGCGGATTGGATGCATTTGGAGCTTTTTGAGTTTGTATGGAGCATAGCGGAGTCAGATCGTAGAAGGTTAGGCACGGGAATCGAGAGCGGTGAAGAAAAAATGAAGAAAAACGAAGAAACAAGCCATCTGAAGGATGCTCGATCGAGCAACATCACTCTGCTCGATCGAGTCGGGCAGACGTCATGCTCGATCGAGCATATTCACCTTTGCTCGATCGAGCAACCTAGTGTTTGACAGCTTTCGGATTTCCTAAATTAGTTAATTAGCTTTCGGATTTTAGTTAATTAGATTGTTATTATAAAAGGAAAACTCGTCTTTCACAATTAGGGTACGCTTTAATATTAAAAACTCGAGTTTTGTTTGCTTCGCTACTGGACTGATTCATGATAACTATTGTTTTTAGTTCAAGCTTGTAATCGATACTCTTTAATCTTCCTTTGTTATTCAATTAGTTACTTTCTAGTTCTTTAATTATTCTTTGTTAATCCTTTCATTATTGTCAATAATGTTTACTTTATTTATTATCGTTGTGACAACCCTCGAGAATGCGGAAATAAAACATAACAAGCATGTGAATTATAAAGCGAAAAATACGGTGTTTTTAAAACTTTTTACATGCAAGATAGAAATACGAGGAATGTCAATAATTACAAACCAAATACAAAATACTATAAGAGACGAAGTCTCTCAAAATGTTATCAAAGTCAAGTGATTACCAAACTAGCTAAATAACGTCAAGAGGTGTTTCATCCAGGGACAACGTCCGCTAGCTCACACCCGAACCCAAAATACCACAAGCAAAAAGCCATCCAATCAAGCAACCTGTTCATCCATGAAAAACATGAACGCCACAGTCAGTGGGGAGTAACTCCGGGTTCTCCCAGCCATATCACATTAAACGTACATAAAAGGAAATACAAAAGTGGAAGCATGCATATATAGATATACATGTGAAAATACGATAAGGATAGATAGGCAATTCGATAATTAAAGATAAGAGCATATGGAATACAAATCCGAATCCATCATGTTATACAAAGACTCGGGGAAGACACTCTTAGGCAACCGAATACACTCACTAGGGCTTACATCTCACCGTTAGCGGTATAAGTTTGATAAGATTGAGACTCGACAAACAAGCCATGCCAAGTCATCCAAAGATCATGAATAATCAATCATATAATCATCCAACAAAACGTACAATACGTTGACGACATCTCTCACGGTAAATGACACGCACTAGCACCGTGTACATGGCAAGAATGATTAAAATCGCATCCACGGGATAAACATTTCCCTGAACGCATACACGATTAACATTTCGTATATGTAGACTAATTTCCTCCCGGTAGGACGACGATATAAATACGGGCCTAGTCTCAAATCTGGCCAGACTCTCGGAATAGAGGTGTTCCGATTCGACATGTGGTAAGCCGTTTCAATCCAAGACTCGATCATACAAAGAGTGAGGACCCCAAATTTCGGGTCACAACTTCACGAAAGAGGCGGAAAGAGCACAAGCCTCATAACAGCGGTAAGCTACATGCATGACAACCACCTGCAAGTTATACAACAAATTTGGGGGGACGGCCGGGTCAATCAACGCAATGCGTTCGCCTCCCAACAACGTCGTCGTATGCCCACTAACACATGCAATTAAGCAGTAGGATACATCCCCGTTCCGACATTCCAGCCTTACGAACGTGGAGGTAGCAAAGGGAATGAGAGTACAAAGCACATAACAAAATAGTGCTCAAACCGTAACATTTGTAAAAACCGACTCAAAGTGGGACATACCAAAAACCGTCACAAAAACATGAGAATAGGGAATTATATAAGTTTAACTATGATAAAAATGAGTCAATACATGATACATAAGCATTAGAACAAGTTTATGAAGCACAATAAATAAGAAACATAGATCCCCTCTCCAAAACAACGTTGTTTGGAAACCAACTAAAACAAGGGTCCACTTCAAACGGTCATAACTAGAGGTCTAGACATGCAAATGCAGAAATTCTAAATGGAGGTGATAGCTAATCCTCTTACGATTCCAACGAGAGGTCACAAGCCCAAAACAAGAAAGTAACGAAGGAGATATGATCATTGTACAAAAAGGGATCAGTGCAGGAAAACTACAGTCGACTTGGGAAACTGGCAGCAAGCAACGCTGCCAGCGCCCCACGACGCTGCCAACGTCAATGGACGCTAACAGCGTCTTGTCTCGGGCCCGAAAACACGAATTTCACAATTTCACTTAGGCATAACACAACATCATCTATCATTACAAATCATCAATTCTCATACCAATTATCAATTAACAACAACCATCATCAACAACACATTTCCTAAGATTACTAACCTTATTCTAAAAACGATTTCAAACATAGAAAATACATAAAACACGTAAATGATATCGAGTAACCCTTTACCGTTACCTTTATGCGTCTTTAATCGATTTCTAAGTCTTCCTCCACTAGATAGAAATCCTTATCGGTTCTTGAAGGTCTCCACCTAAACAAAGACGACAAAAGATGAATATAATTCACCTTTGAGAAAGACGGATAAATTGAAAAGCGAGAAAGACTGTGACAACCCTTGCGAATGCGGAAAGATAAAACATACAAGCATGTGAAAAGATATGCGGAAATACGGTATTTTAAAAACCTTTAAACATGCAAGTTATATAACACGAGGAGTGTCAAAATATTACAACTAAGTAAGGAAATACAACAAAGAGACGGGGTCTCTTAAAATGTTAGCAAAGAACAAGTGTTTAGCAACTAGCTAAACAACGTCTAGAGGTGTTTCATCAAGGGACAACGCCCGCTAGCTCACACCCGAACCCCAAAATATCATATCCAAAAAGTCATCCAATGCAAGCAACCTGTTCATTCATGAAAAACATGAACGCCACAGTCAGTGGGGAGTATAACTCCGGGTTCTCCCAGCCATATCACATTAAACGTACATATAAGGAAATACAAAAGTAAAATCATGCATATATAGATATACATGTGAGATACGATAAGGATAGATAGGCAATCCAATAGATAATGATAAGATCATGTGGAAATCAAATCCGAATCCATCATGTTATTCAAAGACTCGGGAAAGACACTCTTAGGCAACCGAATACGCTCACTAGGGCTTGCATCTCACCGTTATCGGTATAAGTTTGATAAGATTGAGACTCGACAAACAA
>JAIUZE010074033.1:0-45615 GCA_022085475.1 Heliosperma pusillum
ATAACAAGCGGTACGCTACATGCAAATAACACCCCCTCGCAAGTATACAACATTTGACGGCCGTGTCGAACAACGCATAGCGTTCAACTCCCAACAACGTCGTCATATGCCCACTAACACATGCATTTAAGCAGTAGGATACCTCTCTGTTCCGACATTCCAGCCTTACGAACGGGAAGGTAGCCAAGGGAATGAGAATACAAAGCACAAGACAAATTAGTGCTCAAACCGACTCATTTGTAAAAACCGACTCAAAGTGGGAACATATCGAAAACCGTCACGAAACATGTGACACAAGCGAATAAGATATCATATATCCAAAATATGAATATTATAAGACATTACGTAAAATTATACGATAAACCGATCATGCGAACTATTATAAATTACGAGTTTTAGAAGTCAAAAGAAAACAACACAGCCGTGTTGCAGGCCGGGCAGGGGACCGGTGGCCGGTGGGCCGGCTCAGAACACAGGCAAAACCCAAAAACAGAGAAAAGAGGTCTGGGCCGGTCAGTCGACCGGCGGCCGGTCGACCGGCACAGAGCTCCTCTTCTTACAAAATCCAAAATTTCAAAGATGTTACTGGAGTGTTCCCAGCCGGTTGGCAGACCGGCGGCCGGTCGACCGGCCAGGAACCCCAGTTCATCCGTGAGCTTCCTTTACATATTCAATCCATTTCAATTCTCATAAATCAATTCTAATAATCATCAACAATCAATATATATCATCAATATTCATCATATAACATCATTTACTAATCATACCATGGTTTCTAATCTTCCTAATCGTAATCTAATACGATTTTCTAGCATATAAACATGTAAAACACGTAAGTAATACCGAGTAACCCTTCACCGTTACCTTTGAGCGTCTCTAATGATCGTCAAGCTCCTCTTCTATAAGAAAATAGTCTTTGTCGGGATCTTGGAGGTCGCCACCTACAAATAGATCGTAAAAAGATGAATAAAGTTCATCTTGAGAAAGACGGAAAGCTTGAAAAGCGAGAAAGACGATACTTTTAATATCAATACGGATAGAGGAAGGTACGGGAGGAAGAATAAGATAAACTTACGTAAATTCTATCAAGTAACGAAGAAGTTACGTCAATTCTAAAATCGAATTCAAAGAGGGAAAGTTGATTTCTTAGAGAAGAAGAAAAGTGTGTTTGATTTTGTGTTGAATGAAATATTAGGTTAAGGAAGGGAGTAGTGTGAGTTATGAAGGAAAAAGTCAAAGACGGTTTCAAAGTCAAGAAAGTCAAACCCGACTCAAAAGTCAAGAAAAGTCAAACTCGACTTAAGACGGGATTTTCATGAAATCTCGCAGAAATTCCAAATACGAACTCGAAAATTCTAAATTCGACTCGGAACTTAAAATTTTAATTTAAAACTTAGATTTACTG
The DNA here is from genome assembly GCA_022085475.1 of Heliosperma pusillum. Classification (NCBI taxonomy): domain Eukaryota; kingdom Viridiplantae; phylum Streptophyta; class Magnoliopsida; order Caryophyllales; family Caryophyllaceae; genus Heliosperma; species Heliosperma pusillum. The sequence goes on from JAIUZE010074033.1 coordinate 1,406, forward strand.
AAAAGATTTCGTAAAATATTTCTACTAGAAAAATAGGGTACATTTCCGGGTGTTACAGTTCGATTTGTTTTAGCTCTTCATATCCCGAGTCCCGAGCTCTTTGCTTGAGGTAAATCTCTTTCTTTCTTCCCTCTTTCTATTCGATTTATTCTTTCGAATATTCCGTTCCTTCTAGCGAATATCATCTCTTATAGATAGATTATTAGAAGCTTTAGTTAGAAATTTTAGGCATAGATAGTAGAGTTATTACCTTTACTATAAAATTTTTGAACTAAAAGCTTTTGGAAATGTTTGATGATTTCAAGTAGTTTTACCGTCAAGGAGTGTTGAGACTCGTTATTGGAGACGTTCGATAACTAGTTTTCTCATTTGTTGATGCGAAAATGTATCTTTTAAGTCTTTGACTTGGGACGTCGATGTTCTTAACTGCAGACGAGAACCTTCCGCCCCATTGATAAGAACCCTGTATTTTTATTACAAATATATTTTTAAAAGGTTTGAAATAGACCTACATATATGTCACATTCCTCCTTCTAAGTTTCGAGGACGAAACTTTTTAAAAGGAGGGGTGATTGTAACACCCCGTAATTTGAAAGACCGAAATTGATTTGAAAAGTAATAAATTTAATTTATTTTAATTTATTACGATTTATTTGAATTTATGATAATTTAATATAATTATTTTGAATTTATTTGGAATTAAAGAGTAGGTTATACGGTTTAAACCCGAACTTCATTTAACTATTCCCGAGTCAACTTAAGTCCCGAAACAAACCCAAAACCCGACTCCTACATGTGCCACACGCCCCAAGGCACCTTTTTCCCTCATTTTAGGGATTTTGATTACTTTTGATTAAACTAATACAAATATCTAAGATATTTGTAACTTTATCGATCTGTCAACTTAAATTCAGCAACAAATCGCTTAAACCCGGACCCGACTTCTTCCTCCTCCACACGCCTCTCCCTCTTGTCCCTTAGGATTAGATATTTTCATTTCTTTTGTTTAAACTAACATAATATCTAATAATATCTAGATATTTACCATAACATCTAAGATATTTATAAAACCTGAGTCAATCCCGTAACAACAAGTTGAAAACCCGACTCCCATTAATCCCCTATATTACACGGTCCAACCTCCTCTCTTACTCACAAATTATCTTTTTATTTTACATTAAATCAACTTAATGTCTACTTAATGCCTTCTTTAATATAATCACAATTGTTCTTCGTGTTCTTGATCGTTCTTGAGCAAAATCGTCACAAAACCTTCGTTACTTGCCCAAATCCGTTCTAAATTATATTTCTAGAGTCTCCTCTCCGCTCTTCATCTCCGTGTACGTTTCATTTTCAATTCCGACAAAATCGTTTTCAACACTTTAATTGTTGAAATCAAGTTTTAATACTAATAATGTTATTTTTGTCATTTCTTATAGGAGAAGATTATGAAGACGAGTTTGGTGACTCGTATATTTTAGAAGAAGATTAGTAGACGGGTTTTTAGGTCTTATTTTGGTGCTATTTGGTTTTGTGCTAGCTAAGGTAACGATTACCGAGTTACTCGACGAATTAATGTCACATATATTTTTGTTATTTACGGTTTTAAGTAGTAACATGCTAGGTTGTTATTATTATTAAGTTTTATGAGTTTTTAACATATTTAGTGTTTTTGACATGTTGGATGATTTGTTCATAATCATAATTTTAGTATGAATGATGGTTGAATTGGTTGTTAAAATGGATGGTTGTTAATTAAAACATGTTAGAAATAAATTTGGGGTTGTTGTTGGTGGTGGCCGTGACTGGTGGCCGAGAAACAGGCCCGGCAGGCCCGGTTCAGGCCCGGTCCAGGCCCGGCTGCCCGGTCTTGGTTGGCCCGTTAATTGGCCCTTTGGGCTTGTGTCGATACTTGATTGTTTTGTTGTTGTTTTGACGGGTTTAAAATATGTTAAGCATGCGGGAAATATTAAGAAACGATTTTAGAAATGGTTGACCAAAACAGGCCCAAACCAGGCCCGATCCAGTCTCGGCCCAGTCCAGGCCCGGCTGACCCGTGAGCCCTCCTTTGGGTTTGTGACGGTTTTTGAGTTTATTGTTATTATTATATCATGTGTTTCTAATATTTAGCAAGTGGGAAATTTTAATAAGTAAATTATTTAATTAAACGGTTTTCATAATATTATTATTTCTCATATGTTAGAAATTATAGCATGAGATTGTAGTTTAATTTGATATCCCTTAAGTCAAGCGGGTTTCGTAAGAATTAATAATTCACATGTTAGAAATTAGAATAAAATAGCATGAAATGAATATGATGTTCTTATGTTCAAGCCTAAATGGCTAAGACTCTGTTTCTAGCCGGTTTGACCAAATAGGTTTGGTCAAACTATGATCTATCTAGTCAGCCCCGTTTTGACTGATGACCCGTCGCGGGACACGGGTCGGGGATTTGTCTTCAGGCAAGGTTTTATTTAATGAATTAATGAATGAGCCTTAGTAGATATGAGGCGATATGATATTTGAATGTGATTTATATGCAATTAGTCACATGATAGGAAGTTTTTCCCGTGACTGTTTAATTGTATGATATATGTCGTGTTGACTAAGTACTCATAGAGAATTATGATTATATGGCGTGTTGACCATTCTAATTCTAAATGAGTACCATAGACCATGACATTGATAGACCTTACTATCTTTAACGAGTATGTAGTTCACAGCTTGATAGCTTTTGTGTCACTGGCCTGGGATTTTGATACCAAGCCGGGGCATGGCTGCCTAATTGCTTCCACTTTGGGAATGGAGCCAGCTTAAGTACTAGCCAACTCTGCTTAGGGGGTCTCCTAGTAGAGATTCTCATGTACTTTTGGTCATGAGACAGGGAATGGGTTAGCTGTTGTCGCCAGGTCTGCGCAGTCTAGGACTAGGATGTTTATCCTACCTTGTGGTATAGACTCGAGTTACAGAAGTCGACTATTGACTGTGCTAAGAACTTATGCCTGTTTCTAGACGTATTGGTCTTTCATGTTTGATGATTCTATGAATCTTAGAAGGTGAGATGCAAGCCGGCTACGGTTGATAGAGTTTGGATTACCGGTTGTTAACTAATTCACATGATAGCTTGCATGAGTAGCTTAGCCTTCATATGCTAGGTTATATGTTAGTTATTTGTTTCATAACATGAAAAGCATATCGTATATGTTAAGGCTTTGTATTTTCCATATACATCTCTTTTATGTTATTCATGTTTTATTAAACTCGACATTTCGTGGCTGGGAGAACTCGGAGTTACTCCCCACTGACTGTGGCTTCCGTGTTTACATTTAATGCGGTTGACAGGTTTGTGATGCATGCTTGGGTACATTGACGAGCTAGCGAGTGAAGTATTACCTTGGACCTATATTCGGTTCTTAGGATTGTATATTTAATACACTTTTTTTATTTCCGTATTTATTAGGGAGATATGTCTCCCGTTTTAGAGATACTTCTTATGTATAATATTATTTCCTTTTTGTTATGAACCTTTTTCTTTAAGACACCTTTGTTATGATGAATATATTTAATGGTAGGTTCCGGTTTTAAAATTTACCGATTTTTCACTAAAGTGAACCTATTAAAAACGTATTCTCATCTTTTATTTATTTAAATTACTTGATTATCTTTCCGTAAATTCGAGGGTGTCACAACGAAAGTATTTCTTGAACCATCTTGGGTGTTACAATTAGGAGAATACCTACTTTGGTATTTGTTCTTAGGCCTTTTACTAGGACCGAAGGTTATTTCTTAATCTCATGTTTTATATTATGCAATTCAATTTATGACTATAAATTCATATAGTTATAATTTCATTATAATCCGAAATTTCTAAAGGGATGTAAACCGATATTTCCCACAATTATTATCTTTTTATCTAATTTTTATTCGGCTGCAACTTTATCTCTGAAAAAGTAAAATAGTGTGATTTATTTTATTATTTACTTCTTGCGAGAGGAAAATAATAACCATTCTTCCTTGCAAGGTTGAATTTGTGTTTGCTTGATATCTTGCGAGGTTGAGAGTTTACACACGAGTTGGTCAAGTTGTCTTGCGAGATCACTTTTCTAATTCAAGTCTTAGTTGCGTGATCTTACGAGATTGTCACAAGTAATTAATATGTTTTTTTCTAATTTTTATTCGGCTACAACTTTATCTCAAAGTAAAATAGTGTTTCCTTAATTTCTCAAGTTCCTCAGGGGTACTAGCCTTTCTCCATTGCAAATATGAGCGAGATACCCATAACGAGCCGAATGAAAAGGGTATGAACCACATGATCCTCTGAACTTACCTAGTGGCCCATTCCCGACAAGACTCTTCAGTATGATCCAAGGCAGTCTGGGGAACGGTATCAAACCTCGAAATTTTCTGTTGAAGGCCCACTAGCCTCAACAGTCTCTCCGGAAATATACAAACCATGAACTCCAAGCCAAGAATGCGAACTGACCGAGTAAAATCAAAGGATGATACCTAGTGATTGACCGAAGATGCCACCATGGCACGATCCATCGAATCAAAGGACCCCGCCTTCACTCTTCAACTTATTTTCCCAATAGTTGCATATCCGAGTGAAGTCTACCATGTAGAGCCTAGTTCTCATAGTAATCGATCGAGTACGATATCTTGGCTCATTAATTGGGGGCTCAATCAACCGCAACCTTTCCATTAACCATATCTGCAGCAAAAGAAAAGAACAAGTGAAATACAAAACGAGAAAAAAAAAACAAAAGAAAAAAAAACGAAATAAAAAAGTGAGACGAAAAAGAAAGGGAAAAGAAAAATTTCTTACCTGCAAGATGATGGAACTTCCCAGATATGGATATTCTCGATTCCCCTTTCTATTATCGGTTCGAGAATGATCTCTCTAAGCAAAGGCATGATGGGCTCTTGCGCACCTCCATTTGTTCCACCAAGTTGAAGAAGAGAGGGTCCCCTCTCATCTCCTTATCAACACGGCCTTGCAAGATATAGCAATGCAAAAGGCAGAATCGAAAGGCTCTGCGCCTCGCAGCATATGATATAGAAGGGTCCTCCCTATTTATGAACCGATCAACAAAATCATGCATATGAACGCCTTTCGAGGTCACATAACGATCTACCTCAGCCTTGGTCAATCCAAGAAGGTCCCTGAATTTATTCTTATACCCTTGGGAACTAAGGGGTATAGATGGTGCATCTTTAGGGTCCCACCCTCCAATAGCAGCTATTTCTTCAAGAAAGGTACAAATATTGCCTCCAGAAAAGTCAAACACATGCCAATTTGGGTCCCAATATTCAAGACAAGCATCTACAAAAGGCCTCACGACCTTTACTAATTTTAGGCTCAAAATCGAACCTAAATTTAAAGCACCCATGTCATGTTTCTCTACATTTGGGATTCATTAGTCCACTCTTTAAGACGGTTTTCAAAGGCATCCATAATTGTGAAAGTTTATGTGTTAAGAGAGATTTTGTGTGATAGACGTATGATAGACTGAAGAACTATATGAATTATAGCTTCCCCGACGTATCATTTTATACTATTTGCGCTTTCCCAATTTTAATCGTGGACGGATTCACCCAGGAACGGACGCAACATGAGCTGCGCCATTTCAAAGAGTCGCAGCTCTTGCTAGGCCTCTTCCCCAAGTCCTTTGTCCTGATTTCCTTGCTGCGCCTCTTCCCCAAGTCCTTTGTCCTGATTTCCAACTTTGAATCTTTCCTACTTTACGTCCACTATATTTTCCTATTCCTATAGGATATGGATTCAGTAATACGCCAAATTTCAAAAGTATTTGATTTCCTAATCCTTGTGGGGTTCGCTTTTCGAGACAGAATTCGACATTGCCGCATACGAGCACATTTACTCATTTTATTTCATTTCATTTTAGGGAATCATTTCCATACATTTTTAACAATTTCTTTATTTACTTACATTTCTTTAAAAAACTCTTTTTTGAAGGGGTAGCCCTCCCTACCATCCGGCCATTTTCTCGCATTTTTGCACATTACATTTTCATTTTGCGCCAGTTTAGGCCACCAATATCCCATATGTAAATTATGTGATTTCGATGTGATTTTCGGCAGCATAACGGCAGAAACTGTCGTTTACCAAACCTGTTTTATTTAAACTTACCTGTAGAAACAAAAAATACCCAACAACAGAGACACTCAGAAGAGACATGTACGTCAAACTGGGGGCTCTCGCCCAAAAAAAAATCCAAAAATCCAAAGCTGGGGGCTTTCGCCTGAGACAAAGACAAAATCTAAATGTACAAAAAAAACAAAATCAAAAGATGTACAAATCAACAGAAATAAAGACAACTAATCCTCATAGACACCTAGCATGGCTACGGTCACCTCGAGAGTGGCTATCTCAGCATCCCTAGCCTCCAGCTCCCTCAGTAGACGAGTAGTCTCCTCTCAAGACTCCGCCAGCTCCCGCTCCAAGTCTCTCTGTAAATAAATGTCTCATTTCAATCATTTCACATCAAAATACAAGAGGATACAATAAGGAGGAAAGAAAGGTTCATACAAGAGGATACAATAAGGAGGATACAATAAGGAGGCTAAGAGCGCCTTGACAGCCGTGGCCCGGAGCCGGTTGGCCACAATCCACAACGCTACATGCTAAGACGGTGCCACCTGCATTCAAATGAAAATAAAGGTCAAAAGCATTCCTATGAAAAGTAATATAAAAGAAAGATATCCAAAGCTTACCCTCCTCACTAGATATTGCCACTCTTCCAGACCAGCGCGGTCACCGCCTCGCTAAAGTCGCGGAGATCCGAAGATGTCGTGAAACCAGACGCATTACTGTACTCCAGCACCTTGCAGTAAGCTAGGGGATCGACCCCTGCCACCTCGATCTCTTGCAAAAGTGGAATGGTTCTTTAATTGACGATCGTTCGTGATTTTCTCAAATCAATTCAAAGAAAACAAGCAGGAGAGCGTCTCCACTCGCACCGGCCAAGTTAGCCTCTCTCTCAACGTCGGAAGGCTCCCAAAACATCGATGGGGACCAAGAAGGTGTCGCGAGAACACTGTCAAGTCAAGCGCTCACCCAAGTACCACACGGGTCCCATGGGCATCCTCAGCAACAACCGACTCGAGCTCCTAGGATGGAGGACCTCGACTACGAAAGCCGTAGCGTCTTGGTAGTCCCCCCAAGGTCTGGGAACCCACTAAAATGAAGAAACAAGGGACATTTCGGCAATTAATTGGAAATAAAAACCCGAAAAGAAAAAATCAAGATACTTACGTGATCCAAGTAAGAAGAACGCGGGCTCTTCCTACGACACATCACCCAATCCCTCACGACGGGGTACATGCTCGGCTCCGGCTCCGTCCTCTTGGGCGCGAAGCCTGGAAAGTAGGAGTACATTCACGCCTACAAACAAGACAATAATCGGTCAAACTACAAATATCGATATTTCGATCAAATTCAGGATAAGTAACTAAACTCATACAAAAAGGAAGGTTCATAACTCCAGAAAGAGCCCGGGACCAACAGTAGCAAGAGAAGTCCCCTTCTCCATCAGCTCTGGTCTAACCGTGGCCCTCATGTAGCGGGTGAGGACCGCAAAGCCTGGAGTAACCCAGTCCCACCAACCTAGAATACTCAAGTCAGGCAGAAAGGGAAGAAGATTCGTTGACTGCCTCTACCCTTTGTCTCCGACGTAAATTGAAGACAGAAACCACCACAGCCAAAGTAGAGCCCTCTGCTCAGCTGTACAAGGAGGAGGAGGTACCATCTCCTCGTCTATCCCCACTCTCGCCGCAGTCCTATCCGTAAAGTAATCCCTAATATAAGTGCTAGGAACTAACCCGAGAATGGTAGCTGCCCCTATCGGCAGGTTCAAGCCTATCAAACTCCTCGCCTCCTTCGAGTCAACCCTCATAACCGTCGACGGCCACTCTTAAGACTCATCTCCGCACGGCAGGCCCGAAATCGGGTCAAAATCCTCCAAAGTGACGCCGACCTCTCCAAAAGGCATATGAAAGGTCGAGGTCGTATCCCGATACCGATCAAGAAAGGCCCAAATCAGGCTAAGGGTAGCCCGAATCTTCCTCGCCTTGATCACCCTCCATGCCCGGACCAAGCCTTCAAAGGCTCATGCCTCGACGAGAGCTCGCTCCTCCTCCGTCAGCCTCTCATAAGCATCCATCATGGTCGTATTACCAGAAAAGGACCTCATGTTCCCTGCATCCTATCAATTTACAACAAAAATCATCATAAAAGAGAAATGAAATGGTAAACTGATACAAAGAATGTTCAACAGTAACTTACCATGCTCCGCGCCGTACTGTAAGACAAGTGACCGCCGCCCAAATAATATGTCTACCATCCCATTTCTCGGCCAACTCAGGTGCACCCAACAGCTGACGTCTACCTCGCCCCACGTTGGCCCTCCTCGAGATCTCCTCGGCCTCCTCGAACACCTCAGTCGGTACCTCTCTCCCGCGCGGGAAGAAAAAGGCTCAGGGTCTACATCCATAGGGGTTTCCCCCGACGTAGAAGGAATATCACCTGCAGCACCGAAGCCACGTCAAGTCATTTCAAGCATTTTTCAAGCACATTTCAAGCGTTTTCAACCTCTAAAAGGAAGGTTTCCGGCCATCTTTGGCCATTTGTTCCAAAACCCGACTACACATGTAGGGTAGGGTCAAGTTAATTCTAGTTCAAATCCTAGTCACGGGTTTGAGTCGAAAATTCGACAGTATTTCGCTACAAAGCGATTATGCGCTAGAAAAGCGTCTTGCAGAAGCCGTCGCAAATCGGAAATCCGACATCACAACAAGTTTACCCGTTATAAAAGGGTTCCAAAACACCAAGTTTCATCTAAAATGGACAACCCAAAAGGGTTTTTTGAGACGATTTTCGAATCAGCTAAGTGATTGTCTCATTTGTTCAAAATTTGACGAAACCGCAAAAGAAATACATGGTTATGTTACTAACAAGGCCAATTATTCATTTCTAGTATCAATTTCTACCATAAAAGTCCAATAGAGACAAACCCCAAAATATTCGACATTTCCAAAGGGAAGAACCCTAATTTCTAACTCTAAGTCAAGCAAAGTTAAGGGTTTAAGGCAAAGATAAGATACATATCTCGATTAGTCATGCTTTATGGTTTGATTTGATCAAGTTTTTTTGGTTTTTGATTGGAATTTGAGAGGTTTTCGAAGGTTTTTGTGTTTTGGAATAATGAAAATAATCCCATCTGTCGCGCTTTTACTCAGACGGGGACGACCTTGCGACAGCACGCAGAAACTGTTGCGCCTCTTCCAAAGGTCACAGCTCTTGCTGCACCTATTCCCCAGCGCACTTTAAGTTCAATTCAAAAGTCCGTTACAAGTTTGTATTTGTAGGCCCAACTCTTGTGCGCCTCTTCTCCGACATCTTATTTCACAAGCTTGGTTCTTTTTCAAGATCCGCGCCTTGAAAAGCTTCAAAATCGTCACCTGACGTTGTCATCTTAGCAGGGACCCACCTTTCAGACATACAATCCGTGGGCCCATCTTTATTACTAGAATTATGCTCACCACAACCGAGCAGATTCCCCGGAATGATTCGATCCTGACAAAATCTTCCATATATTAAGTTTCACAAATTCCTTTCAAATATACATGTTTCCCTAACGACCGTTTGCCTGAGGATAGAGACAAGCAAATTCTCACAATCAAACGAATAGCGAGCCTCACGACGCACCCCACTTGGCGGCCAGGCTCATGACGCAACCTCACCCCAAATAAGAAGATGCCTCAGGTATGAATCCTTCTTATGGTTGGCGAGCTTTTATACGTAGTCTAACGTACATTAAACGACCCTCCCCCGATAGTCGAAAGACTTTAAAATGTTCTCGACGACATCTCCTAGATTCCGACCCCTTGAGCCGCCTCGCCTCGCGTCACCATAGTCGTCAGGTTGTAATCTTCGATTGACCTGATGGCTATACTTTGACTTTTGCGTTGTCCAAGCCTCAGTCAAAGTGGGGGCTCTGTAGATACCTTGTTTTTACACCTTTCGCCAACCACCCAGTGATGATTGGGCCGCATGTTTGATACGCAAAACGATTTATAATAATTTGTAAGTTTATCCTCAAGTGATAGCTCAAACACTTGTGTCTACCGCTAGGTCGTCATCTACACACTGGTACGGTCGTGTTGACTGTCATTAGAGTTCATTTGAAGTCCGAGTAAAAAACCGCATCATTTTCTAGAAACCGTTTTAAAACTCCGAGTCGGAACGCGCGGAATATTCTGATTATTTTATTAATATTTCAAATTCTATCTTCTTGATAAAATTTTATCTCGTATCTTTTTAAAATGGAAGTATAGGTCAACCACAATCCCGTAATAGAAACGTGGGAATCTTCCTTCCGCAGAAGGAAACCTCTTGGAAAATGACGCAGCATATGTTGCACCTCTTCGCAGGATCGCAGTTCCTGCTTAGAGGTGATCAAATGCGGGCTTGGCCGTATATGGGTTGGCCTAACCTTAAAATTTTGGCCCACATACAAGCGGGTTTTTGTGAGTTTGGGACGCGTTAGTGCGTCGGGCCTTCGTATTTTTATTAAAATGCCTTGTCCATGTCCACTTATTTAGCGGGCGGGATGAGCCCGGTTCAATGGACGAGATGACCCATGAACAACTCTATTCCTGCTACACCTCTTCCCCAGCTCTATTTTCTCCGTTTTCAGATAAGTTTGAGTTGTTCTTGAACTTTTCGTATTTTCGACTATAAAAGGAGAGCTTCCTTCTCACTTTTAAAGGTACGCGAGTGCTCCGCCCCTTCTCTTCTCTCTTTGCACTCTAGACCTTGCTCTAAGCTATCGACATATGCGTGCTAATTTAATCATATAACAATTATATGACACAAATGAATAAATAATATGTACTTAACATTTTAAGTGATATTTTACCATTATATCAATATATAATGGTTCCCACAATGCTTAGTTAATTTATTTTACAACTCCTTGTAAATATAATTAACTAATTAGCTCTACCTCAAAATATATGTAAAACCTCTAACTAATTTAGTAAATTAACGATTAATTACTAAACTAGATCTTATTTAATCATATTAAAATAAGATATAAATTTATTAGTCAATTATCGCATAATTGAAAAATAAACTTAATCGAATTTGAGTTCCTAACTCAATTTCTAACTATTAACTCTCGTATACATATCAAATATATGTAATGGACTAATCAACTGTATCATATACAAATAATTAGTTACTATTTGGGTTTCATCCTAAAGGTGTGACCGAAAGGGATCAGTTGATCACCTTCGTCATACGACAATAACGTCAAACTCTAGTCAGTCAACCGTTATTGATTTACGTTAATCAACTGACTAATCATATATGTATAGTCAATAAATATCCAAATTATATTCCTTAATGAGATTTATTATGTGGCGCACTATTGTGGAGGACACCTACTCCAACAGTAGAACCATATGGGATCACCCTTTTGTAAATCATGACAAGTTCTTTCAAAACAAATTATGTCTGAATGTCGAGTCAAAAGTCAAAATCTTTTCTCCACTTCGAGTCAACGCTCCTACAACCACACTAGGGTTGCCTGGTATAAACATTTTAAATCCAGTCATTTCAAAACTCACTTGACACAGTCGCACACTTCAACTTCACAAATCGAGTCTTTGCGAGTAAGTGTGCTAATAGTCGATCGTTTTTTCATTCGTCGTCGGTCTTTTGCCTTAGTTTTTTCAAAGATGTCAGAAGATAGTGTTCAAGGCCGGAATGGTAACGGTAATGGTAATGGTAATGATCCAGTCCTAGCTGCGCTCCTTCATCTGCAAATAAGACAAGATCAAGGTTCTGCACGTCTGGACGCCATCGAAAATCGTATTGTCACTGTGGAAACTAGGCTTCCTCCTCCCGACATGCATGCTACTAGTGTGCATGACAACCTTCCACCACCATCCATGGGACAACCTGAAATCGATCCTAAGCCAATCCCTACTGAAGCTGAAAAACGACTCCAATATCTGGAGGAGCAACTCATGTACCTTAAAGGGGATGACATTTAAAGAGAAAACAGTCGCAAGTATGAAGCCTTGAACGCACAGCTACCAACCTACTTCAACATAACTTATATTCCGAAGTTTAAGGGCATGAAAACCCTTTGAATCATATTCGTGCTTTCAATGACTACATGCATATCATAGGCATTAAACCAGAGATGTTCCTAAGGATATTTCCTTCATCTCTTGACACCATTCCTAAGCAATGATTCTACTCTATGGACCACAATAAAATTGAACATGGGATGATGCTGCCATCGAGTTCACCAAACAATATGCGGATAATGTTGAAATCCAAGACAACATGCGCACTCTGAAGGTTCTTACCCATAATGAGAAAGAAGGTTTCACCGACTTCCTAAGTAGGTGGAGGAAGACTAGTACTCAACTAGTTGAACGTTCGGATGAAGCCACTGTTGTGGAAAAGTTCGTAGACTACTTAAGACCTATCTATGCAAATCATCTAAGATGTCAAACATAAAGTCTTTTAAAGACTTGACTGTGTCAAGCACCTAAATCGAAGACAATAACCGTAAAGGGCTCTTGTCCAAAACAGTAGGCCGTGGGTATCAACGCTCAACGAGTCGTTCTTATGGCTCCACCAAAAAAACTGATGCGGTCAACCTTGTTGAAACACCTAAAAAGATTAGCCAACCAAGGAAGTTCACCAACATTGGTGACGCCTACACCAATGCCTAGAAAAGACTATCACAACACGGCAAACTACAACCCATAGGACCTACACCTGAGCCAGAAAAGAAAAATAAGTTATGGGATGAGAACTCGTATTGCGAGTATCATAGGGGTAAAGAACATGACACAGAAAAGTGTTATAAGCTAAAACATGTTATCCAAGATATGACTGAAGACGGTTGTTTACCTCTACCTCCTGGTAGCAAGCCAAACAACACCAAGAATTCTCTTGGAGTTATAAAGATCATAGACGAGCAATCCACCTTGGATTGCTCACATCTCATCTCTCTAGTTGAAGATGAGGTCAATATGCTCTAAAATGAGATAATATACTCCACCATCTCTCCTACCATCGATGACTTCATCGCATAGGCTAGGAGTGTGAGTAGACAAATCATAGAGCTTGAAACCATTGCGGCATCCCTAGGCCCTCTGGGTGCCATGCCTCAAGAAAATACACCACAAGTTCCAGTTCTATCACCACAATCTACAATGCAAGAGATGATCATGATATGTGACGATCTAGTCGAACGAATAATCACCCTAGAAACTGAAATCACTCGGTTAAGAGATTCCAATACTATCAATGGGATATGGGCTGATGACGATGAAGACGAATACCTCGCCAAACATCCTCAAGTCAGAAATAGCGAAGACCAAGATATAGACTATCTCACGCGCTCAGGACGTCCTTATCAAAACTCCCCTCAAAACAATCCTACAACTAATGGTCCAATTACCAACACCAATGTCGTCACCCCAAATGATAGCGAAGGTACATCTACTGACCATCTACTTAAGAACCTACAAAAGACAAAGGCTTATCTTTGAGTCTGGCAATTAGTTGAAAGTTCATTTCCTCATTGCTAAGCTTTGCTGCAAGCATTGGCAAAACTGAATGTGGCACATGACTCTACACCTGACGATATAGTCAACTTGGTCCTCCAAGATCCAGTCAAGCTAAGTAACCTAATTACTTTATCAGACGAGGATTTGCCTCCTCTTGCGGCTACCCACAATCTCGCTTTGTATATCACCATAAAATGCCTAAAGAAGAATGTACCAATGACTTTGGTAGATTATGGCTCCGCAGTCAATGTCATACCATTAAAAACGGCACGTAAATTGGGCATGAAAGAGTCATATTGGACTCCTACTAACCAAGGTGTTTGAGCATACGACGGAACACAACAAAAGGTAGTAGGATCATTTAACCTTACCATAGTCATTAGGCCAATTGAGCGAAAGGTTAACTTTTAGATTATAGACATCGAAGGATCTTTCAACATACTCCTAGGAAGGCCTTCGATTCACGCTTCCAAAGCAGTGACATCCACCTTACACCAAAAGATCAAAATCCCTCTGGATGGCAAGGTAGTGACGATCACCTCGTAACCCATTAAGGCTGTCATAGATAAGATGTCTAGCAACCAAGTGGTAACAGATCCAGTATACGAACTTGGAGGATTTCAGAATGTCAATCTAGTAGAGAGTGAGTTGGCACCTCTACATTTCGACCCTCTTTTAAACCTAGTGGTCAACCACATGCTTAAATCCTATGGATACTTCCCAGGAATGCCTTTGCACCCCAAAACAAAGAGTACTCCTGTACCTTAGACAGAAAAGAAATATAGAAAGATACCGTTAAGGTTGGGATACAAGCCCAGGAAGGAGGAAACTCTACAAATGCTTACCTAAGCTTAAAACCATAAAGAGAAGGGAATCCAGATGCAACCTTACCTCCCTACTCCAAATGGATACTTCGTCAAAGAAGGATGTTAGGAATACTTCCACGGGTTTCCTGAACCTTGGCATTATAAGGGAATACAACTAGCTGGAATCGAGGTCTTCCACGATTGCTAATTTATCCCTTCAGATATGGTTTCTACCGTCAAGACTCGTCAAACGCCTTATTTGGACGAACAAGTTGTCAGTCTCTTGTTTGAGGAGGACCGATTCGTCAGTCTCTTGTGGAAAAGTTCGTAGAAACCTTAAGACCTATCTATTCAAACCATCTAAGATGTCAAACATAAAGTCTTTCAAAGACTTGACTGTGTTAGGCACCTGAATCGAAGACAATAACCGTAAAGGGCTCTTGTCCAAAACAGTAGGCCGTGGGTATCAACGCTCAACGAGTCGTTCTTATGGCTCCACCAACAAAACTGATGCGGTCAACCTTGTTGAAACACCAAAAAAGATTAGCCAACCAAGGAAGTTCACCAACATTTGTGACGCCTACACCAATGCCTAGAAAAGACTATCACAACACGGCAAACTACAACCCATAGGACCTACACCTGAGCCACAAAAGAAAACTAAGTTATGGGATGAGAACACGTATTTGGAGTATCATAGGGGTAAAGAGCATGACACAGAAAAGTGTTATAAGCTAAAACATGTCATCCAAGATATGACTGAAGACGGTCATCTACCCCTACCTCCGGGTAGCAAGCCAAACAACACCAAGAATTCTCTTGGAGTTATAACGATCATAGACGAGGAATCCACCTTGGATTGCTCAAATCTGATCTCTCTAGTTGAAGATGAGGTCAATATGCTCGAAAATGAGATAATATCCTCCACCATCTCTCCTACCATCGAAGACTTCATCGCATGGGCTAGGAGTGTGAGTAGACAAATCATAGAGCTTGAAACCATTGCGGCATCCCTAGGCATTCCGGGTGCCACGCCTCAAGAAAATACACCACAAGTTCCAGTTCTATCACCACAATCTACAATGCAAGAGGTGATCATGATATGTGACGATCTAGTCGAACGAATAATCACCCTAGAAACTGAAATCACTCGGTTAAGAGATTCCAATACTATCAATGGGATATGGGCTGATGACGATGAAGACGAACCAACACCAATGTCGTCATCCCAAATGATAGCGAAGGTACATCTACTGACCATCTACTTAAGCAACTACAAAAGACAAAGGCTTATCTTTGAGTCTGGCAATTAGTTGAAAGTCCATTTCCACATTGCTAAGCTTTGCTGCAAGCATTGGCAAAACTGAATGTGGCACATGACTCTACACCTGACGATATAGTCAACTTGGTCCTCCAAGATCCAGTCAAGCTAAGTAACCCAGTTACTTTATCAGACGAGGATTTGCCTCCTCTTGGGGCTACTCACAATCTCGCTTTGTATATCACCATAAAATGCCTAAAGAAGAATGTACCAATGACTTTGGTAGATTATGACTCCGCAGTCAATGTCATACCATTAAAAACGGCACGTAAATCGGGCATGAAAGAGTCATATTGGACTCCTACTAACCAAGGTGTTGGAGCATACGACGGAACACAACGAAGGTAGTAGGATCATTTAACCTTACCATAGTCATTAGGCCAATTAAGCGAAAGGTTAACTTTTAGATTGTAGAAATCGAAGGATCTTTCAACATACTCCTAGGAAGGCCTTGGATTCACGTTTCCAAAGCAGTGACATCCACCTTACACCAAAAGATCAAAATCCCTCTGGATGGCAAGGTAGTGACAATCACCTCGTCACCCATTAAGGCTGTCATAGAGAAGATGTCTAGCAACCAAGTGGTAACAGATCTAGTATACGAACTTGGGGGATTTCAGAATGTCAATCTAGTAGAGAGTGAGTTGGCACCTCTACATTTCGACCCTCATTCCAACCTAGTGGTCAACCACATGCTTAAATCCCATGGATATTTCCCGGGAATGCCTTTGAACCCCAAAAGAAAGAGTACTCCTGTCACTTAGAAAGAAAAGAAATCTGGAAAGATACCGTTAAGGTTGGGATACAAGCCCACGAAGAAGGAAACTCTACAAATGCTTACCTAAGCTTAAAATCGTAAAGAGAAGGGAATCCAGATGCAACCTTACCTCCCTACTCTAAATGGATACTTCGTCAAAGAAGGATGTTAGGAATACTTCCACGGGTTTCCTGAACCTTGGCATTATAAGGGAATACAACTAGCTGGAAATGAGGTCTTCCACGATTGCTAATTTATCCCTTTTGATATGGTTTCTTCCGTCAAGACTCGTCAAACGCCTTGTTTGGACGAACAAGCTGTCAGTCTCTTGTTTGGGGAGGACCGATTCGTCAGAGCTGCGCAGAATGAGATCATTACCATGATACTTCAAGACGCGATCATTCCAACCCCACGGCGCTAATCACCGACGCTGATTCAAGTCAGCCAAAAGGATAGAGAAAATCAATCAAGTGGACTAACAACCAATGGAAGCTCTTAAAAGTCACCACTAGAGAAGGAGAGATGTTCAAAGGAGAGCAAGAAGACGCTGAATTCAAGTCTGAGTTGGAGTCGGAGTCGGAGTCAGAGTCAAAGTCTAAATCTAGCGAAGTCCCTAAAGAGTCTCCTCCTGCCGTCAATCCATATCCCTTTGTTTCTCCTAGGTTAACATCTAATAGTAATAGTAGTCTAGGGAATGTCTCAATAGTTGTGCCTTTACCGCCACTGAATATTGATTAGATGGGTTCTTTCTTCCACCTATTTTGCTTACTCCTTGCGTTATTCTGAATGCAATTCAGTTTATGATGATAATGAGGATGATCCGGACCCTGACACGATCGAACTACCTCCCTATATAATCAAAGAAATGTTACAAGAGAGGGAAGGAGCACCATTTATAAAAAACACTGAACCCATCAACGTAGGGACCGAACTAGAACCCCGAGAACTTAGGATATGGACGACTCTAAACCCAACCGAAAGGGCCAATTTCGTCGACCTTCTACACGAGTTCAAAGACGTGTTTGCTTGGTCTTACAAAGACATGCCAGCGATCGACAAGGACATCGCAGAGCACCGAATTCCATTCAGGCCAGGTTTCAAACCTGTAAGACAGAAGCTTCGCAGAATGAGAACTGAGTGGGCACTCAAAATCAAAGAAGAAGCCGATAAGCAATTCACAGCCGGATTCATCAAAGTTTCCGAGTATTCTGATTGGGTGGCTAGCATAGTCCCCGTACCCAAAAGGATGGGAGAATCCGAGTGTGTGTTGATTTCAGAGACTTGAACAAAGCAAGCCCAAAGACGACTTCCCTCTACCACATATCGACATATTAGTAGATAATATGGCAGATCACGCATTGCTATCCTTCATGTATGGGTATGCCGGGTATAATCAGATTAAAATGGCCGAAGAAGACATGCATAAGACAGCCTTCGTCACTCCATGGGGTACCTATTGCTACACAATGATGTTGTTCGGGCTAATCAATGCCGGGGCTACATATCAATGTACCGCAACTACGTTGCTACATGAAATGATGCATAAAGAAGTGGAAATGTATGTGGACGACATGATTCTCAAATCCAAATATAGGAAAGGGCATATCGATAATCTTCTCAAGTTCTTCCTTAGATTGCGCAAATACAACATGAGGCTCAACCCTCAGAAATGTTCATTTGGAGTAACTTCAGGCAAACTCTTAAGACATGTCGTCAGTCAGAGGGGAATAGAGATTGACCAATCCAAGATCAAAGCTTTACTCGAAATGCCACAACTCTAAAAAGAAAAGGAGGTTAGAGGATTTCTGGGCAAGGTACAGTACGTGAGTCGGTTCATATCGAAACTCACTATGATTTGTGAACCTATCTTCAAAAAGATAAAGAAAACAGATCATACCACGTGGGATGATGACTGCCAAAAGGCATTTGACAGAATCAAGGAGATATTAGCTAAACCACCTATATTAATGCCTCCTCAATGAGATCAACCTCTTGGTTTATATCTCACAGTCACCGAAATAGCCATGGGGGCCATGCTCGCACAAACTGTTGGGAAAGAGGAAAGAGCAATCTACTAACTTAGTAAGAAGTTCTTAGAATATGAATGCAAATATACACCTCTCGAAAAGACATGGCTCGCTCTGGGGTTTGCAACAAAGAAGCTACGCCAATACATGCTTAGCTACTCTGTCAAAGTATATTCCAAGATGGATCCTATCAAATACCTATTCGAGAAACCCAGTCTCAACGGACGACTAGCAAGATGGACCTTAATGCTCTCAGAGTTTGATCTCAAATATGTACCTCTGAAAGTCATAAAAGGACGTGTCGTTGCCGACTTCTTCGCTGACAATCCTATCAACGATACCCAAGTGATAGACACGTGGTCATTTCCAGACGAGGACATACTACAGACTTGTATAGATTCCTGGGACCTCTACTTCGATGGTGCGTCAAACTTAAGAGGATTCGGAGTGGGAGTGTTGCTCATTTCTCTTGAAGGTGAGCATACACAATTATCTGTCAAACTCGACTTCGAGGTAACAAACAATGCGGCAGAATATGTAGCTTGCCTCATCGGTTTAGAAGAAGCGGTCAGCTTAGGCATTAAGAATCTTTGAGTACAAGGAGACTCCTCCCTAATCATCAACCAAGAGACGGGATCTTTAAAAATTTGAAGTGAAAGTCTAGCACCCTATCAAGCTAGGATAGATCAAGTGGCTCAATTCTTTGATCAAGTCACTTACCTACATCTACCTCGTGAAGAGAATCAGTTTGCAGACGCTCTTGCGAAACTTGCGGCTGTTAGTTTCTTAAACTCAATATTAGACATTTTTAATATCATTATACTAATAGTTTACCCTTAAACTATTTTGATCTTATGCATGCATAACATTTAAAAACAAGGATAAGAAGAAACATTTTCCTTACATTGATTTAATAGGATTTTGGGCACAAAATAGGACTCCTTCCTACTTTGTTCTTGAGCTTATAATATTAGGGATGAATTTCCAAATCCTTAGTATAAGAACTCTCCTTTTGTTGCACCAAGACAATACCCAAAACTCTACAATATTATTACTATAAGTAATTTAATAGTAGCCGTTAATTATATATTTCTAATAACTCTTATTATTACCCTTAGTAATTTTATTAGAAATTTTTATGAACTCAAATTTTAGGAAAAACTTCTCAAGTAATAGACTTAAGGCTAGGCTTATGTAGGTAATCATTTTGTTTAATTCTTAATTAGAACAATTATAATTACCTAAATCCTACCCTATACCCTTCCAACCGGTTTTACAACATAAAATGGTGTCCATTTTATTTTTTGTAATTTGTCATTTGTCACATATGTGACATGTGACATGTAACATGTAATATTTGCTTATAAATGTACTTTTAACTAATTTAAATGCAATTTCATAACAAATAAATTAGACTTAACATAACATGTAAATAAAATGGGTCATCTCATATACAACAATTTGTAATTATAATCGACCAATTTCACTTATCTCAAATGTTTCATAAACATAATGCATTCTTAGTAATATAGCAATTAAATTACTAAAATGAATCTTATTTAATCATATTACAATAAGATATATTTCTCACTTACAATTTAAACTTGGTTCAATTTAAGGGATTAATGAATCTGTATCACTATACAATTAATGAATGTACATTATTAGGGGATTGTCCTTTAGGTGTGACCTCAAGGGATCAACTGATCACCACCGTCATACAACAGTAACGTCAAACTCAATTGAGCCGATCGTTACCGATTTATGTTGACCAGTTGACTATAATATTCATCATCCCTTTGTATTCTTATTATCGAGATTTATATTTTGTGATCGCACTATTGTTGAGGACATTTACTCCAACAGCGGTCATGATCAACATGCCAGACAACGTGACTGAAATGGCTTTATGAATCAAACGACGGTCCGAACCGGCCTATGTGTACCAACTCACATATGAAGAAGCAAATCCGGAGGAATCCTGGTTCCAAGCCATTTTAAATTTCAAACTCAATGGTACATATCCACCAGATATAGATAAGAGAGGACAACGAGCCATACGCCTTCTAGCCTCTCAATACCTCCTCATTCAAGGAGAATTATACAGAAGAACACCTCTTGGTGTCGTATTGTGTTGCCTTGATCATTCACAGGCACAGAAAGTAATGAAAGAAGTCCACGATGGAGAATGCGGTCCTCACATGAGTGGACCCATGATGGCAAAAAAAATCACACGTGTAGGATACTACTGGACAACAATGGAGTCAGAATGTATTATATACGTCACACATTGCCATAATTGCCAAATTTTGGGAACATACAACACGTTCCTCCTTCACTACTCCATGACCTCTCCTTGGCCATTTTCTGCTTGGGGAATCGATAACATTGGAACGATCACTCTAGCTGGAACAGGAGGTCACTGTTTTATCTTGGTAGCTATCGACAATTTCACAAAATGGGTCGAAGCGGCATCCTATACTTGTCTCAATGCTAAAAACGTGGCAAAATTCATACAAACCAATATCATCTGTCGATATGGTTGTCCACATGAAATCATCAGTGATAATGGATCGCACTTCCAGGCTTAGACTGACCAATTGTTGGCCAAGTATAATATCAAGCATCATCAGTCCTCGCCTTATAGACCAAAGACTAGTGGCGCGGTAGAAGCAGCTAACAAAAATGTCGTCACAATCCTCAAGAAAATGACGGACAATTATCGTGATTGGCCAAGTAAGATACCCTTTGCATTATGGGGTTATCGCACATCAGTTAGAACGCCTAATGGGGTCACTCCTTTCTATCTAACCTATGGGATGGAAGTTATACAGCCAATAGAGCTTGAAATCCCATCTTTGCGCATCCGCTTGGAAAGTTAAATCCCAAAAGCTGATTGGAAAAGAGATAGATATGATGAACTTGTCATCTTGGACGAAAGAAGACTACGTGCATTACATAATGTACAGACCTATCAGGCACATATCAAACGAGCCTTCAACAAGAGAGTTAAGTGTAGAAACATTAAAGAAGGAGATTTAGTGCTCAAATCAGTCACAGCTATCATACCTGTCGATCCCTGAGGGAAATTCAAACCTAACTGGGCTGGACCTTTCTTAATGAAATCCATATTCTCAGGAGGTGCGGTTAGAATCACAGACCTAGACGGGAATGAATTCGCTAACCCTACCAATCTAGACCAATTGAAATGGTACTACCCTTAGATATACACTAGAAAAACATACCATGCGTGAACCTCACGTACCGTTCATGCGACACAAAATAAAACCGTCTCCTAGCCAGTCGAACTTCATGTCTCTATTGCTCTTGCATTTTGACATTTGGATCATCCTCATGTCATCAAATAAGTTTTAGTTGTATTTCTTTAAGAGTAAGTAAAGCTCATGCTACCCTTTTCTAAGTTTATTTACAAGCTCTTGCTTGGAACAAAAGTACGCGCAGGGTTTGATTTCATTTTTTCTAATGAATACGTAGGCAATCCCTCACAGGATTCAAGAAATTTTATTTATTGAAATGTGAATAGAAGGACATTTTCATTTGCATTTGAAATTCGACAAGAATAATAAAAGGAAAACCTTTTATTTCTTAACTAACTTAACATTTATTCATTATTCCAAAAATAATAATAGTATATTACATATTATAAAATGCCGAAATAAAGCGAAGTTAGGATTCTAAAAATCCCATCTTTAATTACAACTCAAAAATAATACTAATACTACATAATATAAACTGACTAAGGCTACTCTTCCATCTTGCCTTTCCCTTTGTCATCCTTCTTGTCTCGACCACGAGGTGGACGCTCTTGCGTTACCTCAAACCTAATTATCAAAGGTCTTTCACGCGGTCCTGCGTTTCTGTGTCTATCTATCACCACCCTTGCAGCAGGATTTGTTCTCGATCTCTTCGCTGGATGCGTGACTAGGAATCCGGCTTCTTCCTCCCCTTCAGTCAAGTATTTCGCTCTTTCCATACCAGATTCATAGATCTTGCAATCCACAGGTTCGCGTTTCCTTAACTTCTCGCGCTCTTCTAGAGTAGTAGCCTTTCTCCATCTCAGATATGAGTCAGATACCCATAGGGAGCCAACATGAGAGGGTATGAACCACATATTCCTTTTCACCCATCTAGTTGCCCATTCTTTACATGACTCCGCAGTATGAGCCAAGGCAGTTTGAGGAACGGTGTCAAGTCGGAGGATACTCTGTTTAAACCCTACTTGTCGCGCCAGTCTTTCAGGAAAGATGCATACCATGAATTCCAAGCCAGGAACGCGGAGTGCCTGAATCGGATCTAAAGATGAAACTCCAGTAACCACCCTAATGTGCCACCATGGCACATTCCACCTTATCAAAGGGCCACCTTCACCCTTAAGCTTGTTCTCCCAATAGTTCGGAATCTCAGAGAAGTCGACCATATAGAGCCTAGTCCTCATGGTAATGGATCGAGCACGATATCCTCGCACATCAACTGGGGGCTCGATCAATCACAGGCGCTCCATCAACCATATCTGCAGCACAAAAGAAGTCCGTAAAAAAAAAGAAAAAAAAAATAATAAAATAATGTTCTTAGCTGCAAAATGACGGGACTCCCCAGATATGGAAGCTCGCGGTTAGCCTTTCTATTATCAAGGCCAAGAATAATCTCCCCTAGGCAAAGGTAAGCTGGGCTCTTGCGCAGCTTCATTTGCTCCACCAAGCTCAAGAAAAGAGGATCCCCTCTCATTTCCTTGTCAATGTGCCCTTGGAAGATGTAGCTATGCAAAAGGCAAAATCCAAAGGCCATGTGCCTCGCAACATAGGATAAGGAAGGGTCTTCCTTATTTATGAATTGATTCAGAAAATCATGCATGTGGACACCCTTTAAGGTGACATAGCGGTCTACCTTAGCTTTGGTCAACCCAAGGAGGTCCCTAAATTTGTTCTTATACCCTTGCGAGCTAAGAGGTATAACAGGAGAATCTTTGGGATCCCAGATCCCAATCGCATCAATTTCTTCAGGGAAAGGTCACATATCGCCTCCAAGAAAGGCAAATACATGTAATTCTGGGTCCCAATATTCAAGACATGCATCTAAGAAAGGCCTTACTACTTTCACTAGCTTTAAGCTTAAGATGGTCCCTAGATTGATCGCACCCATGTTGTCATCCTCTACGTTAGTGAAATCATTTGCCCACTCCTTGAGACAGTTTTCGAAGGCATCCTTAATTTCAAAAAGGTTTTTTGAGATTAGAATTTTTTTGTGAGACACGGATTGCTGGAAGTTCTTTTGAATGAATAAAACCTTCAACCGAGCTCGCTATATATACTATTCGCCTTTCCTAATTTCGCTCAGAATCTGACAAACCCAGGAAGCAACGCAACGAGAGTTGCGCCCTTCCGAAGCGACGCAGCTCTTCATGCGCCTCTTCCTCAGGCTCTTTTCTCAGATTTCCAACCTTCAGACTTTCCTAATTACTATTTCGTCTATGATTTCTTATTCCTGTATGATGTAGATATAGTAAAAGCGTCGAATTGCCAAAGACTTAGATTTCCTAAATCTGGTCGGGTTCAGTCTTCAAGACGTTAATCGACATTTTCGCCATATTAGCACATTTTATTCGTTTCATTCTTTTTAGAAACTCATTTCATTTTCATTTTTTTTAAATACTTATATAATTCTTTTTATTTTCTTTTTTTAGGGAGTAACCCTCCCCATTGTCGGTCACATTTCTATACACAGTTTCACACATTTCCATGCGTTTTTACGCATTTTCTCATTTTTCAGGTCTTTATTTCGCACCAGTTTAGGCCACCAACTGTAATTAACTGTTTACTTTCTATGTTACATGAGTTTATATGATTTCTGTGTGAATCTCGACAACATGATGGCACAAACCGTCGGCTACCAAATCTGTTTTGAGCTAATCTGCAGGGACATAAAATCAACAGCAGTAAAGGCACTTAGGCCATCAAACACAGCTGACAAAAGGAATATATACGTCCAACAAGGGGCTTCCGCCCAAAACAAACACAAATCCAAATGTACAAAAAAAACACACAGATTCCAAATGTGCAAGTCTACGGAACAAAACAACAAAAACAGGAAACGACTAATCCTCATCACCAGTGAGCCCAGCTAGAACCTCAAGGGCGGCAATCTCAGCGTCCCTATCCTCTAGCTCCCTCGGCAAACGAGCTATCTCCTCCCGAGACTCCGCCAGCTCACGCTCAGAGGCTCTCTGCAAGGATATGCCTCATTTCAGTTACTTCATTTCAAAATACAACAAAATGATCAAAATAAATGAGAGGTTCGTACCTCTCAATCCCGTCCACCCACGAGTGCCTCAACAGCCGTAGCCCTCAACCGGTTGGCCACCCGCCACAGTGCGGCGTGCTAAGACAGTGCCACCTATGTTCAAGTATAAACAAGGGTCAAATAAGACGCATTCTTATGCAGTAATAAAGAAAAGTCAAGGACTAAGGCTTACCCTCCTCAGGAGGCGCTACCACTCGTCCAAACGAGCATCAGTCACCGCCACACTGAACTCACGGAGATCCGAGATCGTTGTGAAGCCTGCAGCGTCAGTATACTCAAGCCTCTTAGGGTAAGCTGGGGGCTGAATGCCCGCCACCTCGATCTCCTGCAAAAAACGAAATGGTTAGTAAGTCAACAAGTAATTTGTCATTTCTCAATATAAAAAGAAGCAAGTAGTACTTACTACAATCGGCCAGTACACCAACCTCTGACGAACAAAGCCAAGGTAGTCCATGTCAGGAAGGAGGAGGGCGTCCCCATTAGCACCAGCTAGGTCAGCCTGAATCTCAGCATCAGAAGGCTCGCTAAACATCGACCCTGGAGGATAGATAGGTACCGTGAAAGCGTCGCGAGAGCACTGCCAAGCCAAACGCTCACCCAAGTACCACACAGATCCCATGAGGGTCCTCAGCAGCAACCGACTCGAGCTCCTAGGACGTAGGCCCTAAGCCACGAAAGTTGGTGCGTCCGAGTAGTCTACCCAAGGCCTGGGACCCACTAAAATGAAGAAACAACAATAAAGGGTCATTCCTATTATTCAAGTAGAAAGGTCATTCCTATGATTCAGTTATAAAAGAAGCTAATGGTCCTTCCTATGATCATTCTAAGAGATAAAAGACAGAAAAGACGCAGTTAGAGATACTTACGTTCTCTAGCAGTAGGACATTCACGCCCCTGCTACAGATGTCGTAAAAAGAACGATGTCTCTTCTTACGGCACACTACTCAATCCCTCACGACTGGGTACGCCCTCGGCTCACTCTTCATCCTCTTGGGCGCGAAGCCCGAAAAGTAGGAGTACACCCACGCCTGCGAAAAAAAGGTAATAACAATATCAACGTCAAAATCAAATATTGAACTTTCAATGCAAAACAAAATTATTGATATTTCAATAAGGTACAAAAGCAAGGTTCATACCTCCAGCAAAATTTCAGGACCAACAGTAGAAGGAGAAGTCCCCTTCTCTATCAGCTCTGGTCTGACCATGGCCCTGATGTAGCGGGTAAGGACCACAAAGCCAGGAGTAACGCAGTCCCATCGACCTAGGCTACTCAAGTCAAAAAGAAAAGGAAGGAGCTTCGTCGATAGCCTCTCCCCTTTGTCTCCGAGGTAAATCAAAGACAAGAGCCACCATAGCCAGAGGCGCGCCCTCTGCTCAGCCGTGCAAGGAGGAGGAGCTTCCATCTCCCCACCTATCCTCACTCTCGTCGGAGTCCCTAACCGTGAAGTAGTCTTTGACGTATGAGCTCGGCACCAACCCAGGTAAAGCAGCCGCCCCTGCAGGCAGGTTCCAACCTATCAGCTGCCTAGCCTCCTCTCAGTCGACCCTCATGGCCATCGACGTCCACTCCAATACCTGATCTCCATACGGCAGGCCTAAAATCATGTCATAGTCTTCTAAGGTGACTCCGACCTCCCCAAAAGGCATATGGAAGGTCGAAGTCGTGTCCCAGTAATGATCCAAGAAGGCTCGGATCAGGCAAATATTTGCTCGAATCTTCATCGCCCTGATCGACCTCCAAGCTCGGACCAGCTTTCCGAAGGCTTCTCCCGCAATGAAAGCCCTCTCCTCCTCGGTCAGCTTATCATACGACTCCATCATAGTTGTATAGCTAGAGATGGACCTCATGTTCCCGGCCTCCTCCAACTCAAACCAAATAAAGTCAAGATCATTTAGCATTAATTTCAAACCCCAACACTTGTTGAATATGAGAAAAGTGTCAAACAGAAACTTATCATACTGTTAGCCACCCTGTTAGACATGTGGCTCTCCGCTGCCCAAATGAGATGTCTACCATCCCATTTCTCAGCCTAGTCAGGTGCACTCACCAACTGGTGTCCACCTTGCCCAGTGGTAATCCGCCTCTGAATCTCCTCCTCAACTGCCCAGCCTCCTGAACTATCTCGGTTGGTATATCTTCTCCCACGCGGGAAGAAAAAGGCTCAGGGTCGATGTACATGGGATCTGTCCCGGACATAGAAGGAATTTCACCTGCATTTCAAACATTTCACGTCAACCCCCAGCGGTTCCCAACATTTCATGACATTTTCAAGCACATCTCAAGACGTTTCGAGACACTTTTCAAGTCCTTAAAGAAGTTTTACGGTCATCTTTGGCCATTATTTCAGAAACCCGACTACACATGTAGAGTAGGGTCAATTCAAGTCTAACTCGACGCCTAGTTAAGGGTTTGAATCGAAATTCCGACAGCATTTCGCTTAAAAGTGTTTATGCCATAGAAAAGTGTCCTGCAAAAGTTGACGCAAATCAAAAGTACGACTTCATAGCAAGGTTGCCCATCATAGAAGGGTTCCAAATATGAAATTTCGTCCCATATGGTCAAGCCTAGGGTCATTTTCAAGACGGATTTCGGTTCAGCAGAGTGACCGTCTCATTTTGCTCAAAACTCAACGAAAACGCAAGACGAATACATGGCTGCGATCCTAATCACGCCTAGTGTTCATTACTAATATCCATTTCTAATATAGAATTCGAAATGAAGCAAGAATCCCTAATTTTCGAGCTATTTGAGGAAGAAACCCCTAAATTTTGAATCAAAAATCAAGTGATACAAATAATTAAGACGAGATTAGAATGCATACCTCAATTAGTCATGATTAATGGAGTATTTTGATCAAGATTTCCGCAAGATTCGTCGAGTTTTGGAAGAGTTTTGATAAGTTATTGTGTTTCGAGCAAAAGAAATAAACCCGTCTGTTTCGTGGTTTTACCCAGACAGGGGAGAGCTCAAGAAGAAATTCATGAATAGTTAAGCCTCTTCCAAGGGTCGCAGCTCTTGCTGCGCCCATTCCCCGGCATTCTTTCACCTATTTTCAAAAATCAGTTACAAGTTAGTTATTTGTGGGCCCATTTCTTATGCGCCTCTTCTCCAACATATTTCTTCGTATACTTTGGTTCTTCTTCAAGAATTGTGTTTCGATCGAAACCGTTACGTGACGTTATCCGAATCAACAAGGACCTGTTTTCCGGACATGCAATCCGTAGGCCCATTTTTTATCATCAGAGTTTTGATCGCCACAACTGAGCATGAATCCCCAACGGGACGGTTCAATCCTTCCGTACATCCAATACGGTAACATATATATTTCCCCAGCGAGAGTTCTTCTGGCAACAGACACACGCGGATCCTCATCTATCCACGACGGCTGGCGAGCCTCATTACGTATGCCCTATTCAGCGGCTGGCGAGCCTCACTACGTGCCTCAAGTACAAGTAAGTAGATCTCGGTTATGATTTCTTCTTATGGCTGGCGAGCTTTAATACATAGTCTAACGGACTTTAAACGACCCTCCCCGATGGTCGACAGACTTTAAAATGTTCCCGACGACATGTCCTTGGTTCAGTTCCCTTGAATCGCCTCGCGTCGCCATAGTCGTCAAGTTGTAATCTTTGATTCACCCAAATGTCCACCAAATCAATCACATCCAAGTCTCACTTCACATTAAGCGAGCTAATCTCCCTAGGTATCATCATCATTACATTCCTCTATATCGCTACTCTGCATATTTTTCTAATCAACTTATACATTCTTATTTCCCTCAATATTTTACTCGTATTCCCATTTATAACCATTCATATCTCTATTCTCAATATTAAATTCATACATTATCATTTGATCATATAAACACACACGCCTCTATATATTGCTCAACACACAACATTATTAAACATCACATATCATAAAATCGATTTTATCTCTCTCTCTCTCTCTCTCTCTCTCTCTCTCTCTCTCTCTCTCACTCACAAGGATCATCAATCTATCCGTCCTAACCATATATAACGACACACATTTATCACAAAACAATGCAATCATGGGGAACATTATTACTTATAGAATCCGTCAACCTCACTCCCCAAGACGACACATCCTTACATATATTCAAAATATGGAACAATAACTTAGTACATAATTTAACACAACAATACATCGACATAAAAATATCACAATTCACCCGTTGTGGCGAAGTCACTCGGTCGAGTGCAACACACTCGGTCGAATACAATACACTCGGTCGAGTACACACTCTACTTGCTCAAGTAGACGCACTCCATCGAGTAAAGACTATACACGATCGAGTATACGCTTCTGTAACCATCCAGAAGTAAAATTTTAAGACACTCGGTCGAGTGCAAATGCAAAATGCACTCGGTCGAGTGCGACGGATTTCTCAGCAATGACCAGCTTTCGTAAAACGGACATAACTCCCTCAATTCTAAGTCGATTTCATCTCATGACCTACCATTAGAACCGTAACAGAACAAGCTATGACCTCCACTTGTAATTACGTCAATATCATTTATAGAATTAAGTTACTACATTTTAAAGACAGACCGTCTATAATCAAACTTCATTCAATTCAATTCTTTTTGTTACCAAACAAATTACCCCTCTTCAACATACCTCATATCACATAAAAGACCATAGTTCACAAGAATTTACATGTTCTCATCATCTCAACATATCAATATCAATTAACGCAAAATCATACTTCATTAAAACATGTCATTCTCCTCATTTTTAAACATTCCGTCTCAATATGCACATACGTCATTCATGTCAATTATTCCACATAACATTCTCATGCCACACTTGCATCAATCATATACAAGTAATACATAACACGTAGTATATCCCTGGAAAATCCCCGTAGTGACTAACTAAGAGTTGTGAGGGCAAGTTTGCGATTTTAGGACGTCTCCCAAATCTTTGCGGTAGCTCCAAACAACTCCTACCCGGGTTCATTTTATTTGACTCTCCTACGTTCATTAGGTTCATTGGTTTTAGGTTCCAAAATCGCCGCTCTGATACCACTTTTTAACAACCCCAAATACCAAAGTGCCTTACAAGACCTCCATAGTACATCGAGTTGCTACAATTTTGGTTGTCCGAGGTAGTACATATCAAATTGACCATAATAGAACATACTTATTAAATCCATAATTTAAATAAAGTTACATCGACCCAAAAATCCATACGGCACATCGTCATAAACTACAATCCAACAAAGTAAAGTAAATATAAATGTGATCTCTATGACACTAAATAACTGCAAAAGTTATGACTCAACAGTGGTGATCCCACAACTCCCGCAATACGAGCTCATCAAATTACATGTTGATCCCATGCTCACCATTCCCCAATGGATCACAACTATTTTAGAAAATAATACGGGTTCAGTTAAAAAAAATAAGCCGGTCAATGTACAAGACAACAAGAGTAATCATCCATGTAATAGAAATTGAAGGTCCATTGCAGCGGTCACCTCAGCAGCATAAGGTTACCACCCCCGACCTGCAAAACCACCTTTTGATTTCAGACCGCAACATTGGACATCAAAAGCCCCTCTCAGTGCAGTAAAAGTTCCCGGAACATTAATATGCGCACCCGGTCGCAGCGGGAGAGCTACGAGAAGCGAACTCGGGGTGTGGTCCGTCTCTCGGCGGACCACCAAAATAGTAACCAAGTAACCACCCAAACTCCAAATCTCCGAACACCATCATCATCATCGACAAATAACAATAACCACAGTAACACATCATATCACAATGAACAACATACAAGTACTGAGTAGGGAAACCCTACCTCAAAGCAATCCGCAATAATGGCAAGCAAGCACGAATAGAACATTCCTTTATTAATTCCCTTCCTAACAATCATACAATTATTGTAAGATCAACAATTGATTACAACAACCCAATTCCTTATCCTAATTCAGATTAAGGTTCTAACAATTCTACCCGAAAGACACATCAAAGAATTAGAGATTTAGGACTTACGACTGATTCAAGCACAAACAAGGACAGATTAGCAAAGAGACAATCCTCAACCGTGGCAATGGATTAAGGTGATTAAGAGAGTTTAGAGAGAGATTAGGGTTTTTAAATGTTTTAAGAACTGATGGAATATATACTCTCTTAATTCTCTTAATCCAAACTGTTCGATAAGACCCGCAGAATGGTGCACTCGGTCTAGTGCAAGAGTCAGTCGGTCGACTACACCGCACTCGGTCGAGTGCACACTACACTCGGCCGAGTGCCAACTATGCAGAAGGCTGCCTAACTGACACACCAACCTCAGTCGGCCAAATGCAGCCTATTCGGCCGAGTACCTTCACCACTTGGTCGAGTGACCCTTACTCGACCAAGTACAATCTAGTCAGAAATACTTAAATTAAATGAATTAATTATTAATTAAGGAAACTGCGCCCTTTTTCCGATGATGGAAACAGAGGTCCAGAAAAGAAAAAAAAAAGAATCAAATCGCTTTGACCAACTTGAGAATTTTCAAAAGGTTTCGACCGATTTGACAATCGACTGTCATGTCGTTTAGATTTTGAATTTTTGGCATTAGAAGTAACCCTGCTTGCCTGCGCCCCGGGCTTGTTTGTAAGCTGATGATCGGTTTGTCGTCAAAACAAGCATCAAAAATAACCCAATAAAAGTAGTATAAAGGGGTCGAAATCCACGAGGATGGGGGAGGTCAACTACTAGTTCGATTGAATCCTATTCTAGCCTAAAATATGACGGATTGGAAAGTTAACTAAAAAACTAGGAAAAACAAGCAATTGCTAAGTAATAAAGATGAAAACAATTAGGGGAAAGGCTAGGGTAAAGGGTTCACCTTAGGGGGATTTAATGGGTTAGTCGGGTAACTAGCGAAAGGGGTAAATAATTCGAGTAAAATCGATTGCCAATGTCTCAACAATCGATAATCATCAACAAGCTATCGCATTTGTCTCAAATCACCCATATAAACACTTAGTCTAATCGTCTCTACCACCGTCGCTTAAGAGAAGATCAAACCATGCTTGATAAAATGGTAACTTTCGTTCACACATTTCATCAAACACTTGGTGTTCATATGGGCAATACCCAAATCATTTACCA
The DNA here is from genome assembly GCA_022085475.1 of Heliosperma pusillum. Classification (NCBI taxonomy): domain Eukaryota; kingdom Viridiplantae; phylum Streptophyta; class Magnoliopsida; order Caryophyllales; family Caryophyllaceae; genus Heliosperma; species Heliosperma pusillum. Next base: position 33,380 of record JAIUZE010074033.1, read on the forward strand.
CAAACTTGCTAATTAACCAACCTAATACCCCACATGATCCACCCTTAGGCTCCCCTAAACCCTAGAGGATAATCTACTCACACATGGTAAAGGAAATCAAAGCACTAAAGGGAAGGGGGAGTTCAATCACCATTATACTATGAGAGAAATAACGAAAACAATCAAAAGATAAACTATAAACTAGAAATGGAAATTAAATGCATAAACAATGAAAAAAGGGAGATTTTATACCAAACAAAACTTATATTGATGAGTATGAGGGAATGTCTTCACCCAAGTCTTCAATACAAACCTCAAAAATGAAATGAAATACTAGATTCAACAACTTGAAATGAGAAACTAAACTAGATTAGGGAAATATTAGGAGAGTAATTAGGGATTAATTTGGGTTACAAATTTCTAGGGTTTCGTGCTAAAAGGAATGTTAAAAACTAAAAAACTGCTTACAAAATAATAAGGGGGGGTATATATAGGTCCCTCGAAATTAAGGAAGAAATTAGAAGAAGAGGGCGATTTTTGCATGTTGTGTTCCCGGCCGGTCGACCGGCCGCCGGGCCTCTGACCGGCCTGGAGCACATGCGTGACTTCAGGAACTTTGCCTTCAAAATCTTCAAAAATCTTCTAAGTATGGGAAATAGTGGTCTGGGCCGGTCGACCGGCCGCCGGTCCCCCACCGGCCTGGAGCACCAAATCACTCTCTATGGCTTCTGATGTAGGCGCAGGCCGGGTAGTCGACCGGCCGCCGGTCGGCCGGCCGGCGCTACCTGGGCCTTTTCTTCACTTTTCAACTTCTTTCATTTATGAGTGGTGGTCTGGGCCGGTCGACCGGCCGCCGGTCTGGGGACCGGCCTGGGCCACCTGATGACATATTTCTTCATTTTTCAACTCATCTTCGAATCCCGACTCATGCAATGTCTTTATGCACCGATTTCCTCATTTCCGCCTTAATTCCTGCAAATTGAGATCAATATTCATAGCGCGGGAAATCGGGAAATAAAATGCAATTAAAGACACGCAAATCCGTGTAAACGGACCAAAATGGGGACGAAAATGAGGTAAAAATGTGACTAAATGAATGCTTATCAAAATTCCCCACACTTAAGACTTACTCGTCCCCGAGTAAGTAAACAAAATTCGAGACCCATAAGTACCCTTATTCAATACTACACTAATATTAAGGCTACAACCTAAACTATTAATAATATCCGACGGTAGGCAATTAACGGGCCTCCTCCGTCCCTTCAACTCACAACGAGATACTCATGAGGTAGAGTACTTCCTTGCAAGGCAAGTAGGGGCTTGCTCAAAATCTCGACGCATCCAAATGAAAAACACGTAAGAACACGACAAAGATGCATCTAACAAAAGAAAAATCACATGCCTCATCCATGTGACGGAAATATCTAAAAGGAAAACCGTTTAAATAATGCATGATCCTTGTAAGCCACTAATATCATAAAGCATGGAAAAATATTCGCCTCCTAGCGGTGCAAGTCTAATGAAAATTTCGAACCCCGTCTACTATTTGCTTGGCCAAAAGCGATAAAATGGAAGATGGAAATGAAATCCTCGTGACGTTATTAAGCACAATAGCATATGGAATTCACGTTTCTCAAATAAATGAGACACAAGGGTCGTCCCGTCTCACTATGCAACTTCAAAGGTGAATGATTCAAGAAGGATAAAAGGAAATTGAGATTTGAGTCTTATTGCTTGGAAAATTTTTCATTTCACACTTTGCTTTCTTTTTCTTTTTCTTTCTTTTTGATTTGCATTTTGGTTTGCAATTTTTGGCATGAAAGCACACGGTTTCCGTCAAGGACATGCGGTCGGAACCAACAATAGGGGTATCCCCACCGTAGTGGCATCGAAAGGGGGCCTAGATATGGGCCCACTAGAATCCCTAGAAGTTCCGTTTTGCACTTCCTCGACGAAAACAAGAAAAGATGATAATTGACTCAATATTTTCAGCTTGTTTGATTTGTTTCCTTTTTTTTTTTGATCAAAAGTGGAAGAACAATGAATCATGGTTGGTTGCATAGCAAGAACGGTCACCTAAGAATCCTTTCTACCATCGGAATAATCACATCAATCGAGGGTGTCGAGGTGGAATAAGCGCAAACTCGTGACTCGGCATTAGTAGACGGGTTAAAACTCACTAGAAATGCACAACCCAGGGCGTCTAAAATTCCACGATTAAGATGAACACTTTATGAATAAAAAAGTAGCAAAAAGGGACTATGCACATTCAACAAGTTTTCCAAAAAGACAATTATTAAAACATTTTTCTAAATGCAACTATATGCCATGATGCAATCTAGCATATATACAACTTAAATGCACATGCTCTAACCGACTATATGACACATAAGCTAATGCTATCTCCTAACAGCACACAAGTGGCACACACGCCAATCAACAAAATTCACACCATCGTCATCAACACATCCCGTCCTCAAGTAAGAAGGAAAGGAGATAAGGGAGAAGAGAAATAGGAAAGATCTCACCAAAGCGTCTTCATTTTCCCTTTTTCGTGCCTCATATGATGTGGGGCGCACCTATGGATGGAGATAAAAAGAAACACACGGCAATATATACAAAATAAACTATATACAAACTAATCTAAACATATATTTTTTGGAAAATTTTCAAATTTTTCGATTTTTAGGCATTTTTCAACTTTTTTCAAAAATCAACGATATATACAAAAGAAATAAAATCCTCCCCACACTTAAGTCTTACTCGTCCCCGAGTAAGTGACTCAAATATGGAAGGAGAGAAAAAAGAAAAGGAAAAACAAAACAATCTTTTTGGGTTTTTCAATTTTTGGGAATTCCCTCCCCACACTTGGTATTTACATGGTGTGAGGGGTGAATTCAAAACAAATAACATGTTTTTGGGTTTTTAAATATTTTGAAAAATAAAAACTTGTTTTTGGGGTTTTTGATTTTTTTTGAAGAGAAATCACAATATGAACAATATATACGAGAGGGTTAGCTCTAAGTAAATGCATGGACTAAATAAAAGTCCTAAAACTAAATGCAAAATGATATAATACAATGTCATGATCTAAGTAAATGCAAACTACACTATATGGATGCAAGGCTAACATGTGACGATATGTTACAAAATTAAATTCTAATGCAAGCCTAAATGGATGCAACTAAATGGATGACTAAGCTAAGATATAATACAACTATCTAAATGCATGCGAAAATATAAATATGATGAAGATTTGGATTATAAGGGATCATACTCATGGGTTTCCGGCCTCAAGAGTATCCAGTGAAATCAGAGGATGTAGTATCAAATTGGCCATGACTGGCCTCAGCAAAAGACGCATCTACATCCTGGGCTCCCGAACCAGAGCCGCCACCCTCCACATCTCGAACCGTGGACCCATCCTGTCAAACCACTCGGCATTCTGAGCCGCAATCTCTGGGTCCACCTCCTCCTCATCAACTACCGGCTGAGTAAAACCCGGCGCAGAAGAATAATAGTCTGGCTGAACATTGAAATCACCAAACACCCTAGAACCCTGATCATACCCGCCCTCTGGCCACATGAAATAGGACGGATGTGGGCCAACTGGCTCCCTATACCCCTCCCTACACCAATTATCGTAAGAAGGGTATTGGCCAAGAGCCAAGTCATAATACATCCTGTCCATCCGCTGCGACAAAAGAGCTCTATCCCGAGCTTCCTCCTCACGCCACTTAGCTGCCGCCTCTCTCTCCCTAGCCGCTGCCTCTCTCTCCGTAGCTGCTGCCTCGGAGGCCAAAGTCATGTCGGCCATGAACTGGATCAAGGAGGGATCCAAAGGTGGGTAACTGGTAGTGGTGGAAGTGGATGCGTCGGGTTGGGATGAATTGGGCCAAGGGCGCCACTGCTGCTGATGATAGAAGGGGCTCATATAAGGCAATGTGGTGGAAGTGGGGCCCCGCTCCTCTCTCCTATATGTAGTGACGGGGGCAGTAGGATCTCGCCTAAATGCGGTAACTGGAGCTAAAGGATCTTCCGGGGTTTCTTCAGGTGGTGGTGGAGGGTTCTCCTCCTCTAAGGGGAGAAGATAGTGCGCGCTATCAGGAACCACTTTCATAGCCGCACTATTAGGGAGGGGAATAGAATTTACCCCTCGAATCCTCCAATAAGTCTTCCCGTCCTCAACTCTCTTTATTACCCACTCAAGCTTCTTAAAAATGTAATCCTCCGTCAACAATGAGCATCCCCCTAAACACCTCAAATTACGCTCATCTAGAGCATCTCTACAAAGTACATGAGCAATCTTGGTAACAATCCCCCCTAAATGGATTCCGGTAGGGCTAAACGGGTCATTGGCAATTTTCTGGAAGTGGATAACGACATGATGACCGATGTTGATCCCAAATTTATGCGGCTGTTGGAACAAGTAAGCCGCCAAAATCGAAAGCTCATCGGCCCTAAAATTATGACACTCCTCTCTCCCAAACAACGTCCAACCCATAAACCTATGCCAAAACCTAATAGGGGCATTGTGGCAAGCATTTGCCGGCCTCTTAGTTCCCTTCTCAAACTCAAAACCCGATATAGCAGTCCACACATCATTCACATTAAAGCTTTCGGGGACCTTGTACGACTTATGAAATTTGACCCCTAAAACTTTACAAAATTTCTCAAGGGGAAGGTTAAATGCAGTATTAAGAAGGCGAAAGGAAACAATTTTGACCATACCCGTATTTCTATCCTTCTCATGACTAAACGAACTCAAAAATTCCCAAGTGAGACGGGGGTAAGTACGGAAGTGCTGCCCGTATAGTTCCCCCATACCCAAACCCTTGAAAAGTTCAAGAGTGACCGTATCAAGGCCAAGGTTCCGCATAGTATTCCGGCAAATAAAACGGGAGTGGGGAAGAGGTCTACGCTTTAAACATTGAAATTTACCTCTTGCTATTTCGCTTACGAAGACGATATCCGGAAAATCGTTATCCGGACCCATTCCCGCCGTCACCTGCTGAAGCCTAGCCTCCAACTCGGCCTCAAGTTGAGCCCTTGTCCTTTTCCTTGGTGGTTGTTGAGCCATGTTGATTTTCGGAATTTATCAATTGAAAGAGGGAAAAATTGGGTTTTTGAGGTGGGGGATGATTTTGGGTGAAGTAGTGGGTTAATTAGTGGGTTGAATGTTGGATTTGGTGAATTTTGTGGTGATTTATGTGAGTTTGTGAGGTTTTTGTGAGTTTTTGGTGGAGGTTTGAAGGAAGAAGGAGAAAGAAGGAAGGAAGAATGAAGAAGAATGAAAGAGAATAAAGGGCTCACGAGTGTAATAAGGCCTCGGGTAGGGGTCTGGGCCGGTCCAGGCACCGGCCGCCGGTCGACCGGCCTGGAACCCAGTTCAAATTTTTGATTTTTTCTGGTTTTTGGATTATGGTGAGTTCAGGTCGTCTAGGCCGGTCTGACCCCGGCTGCCGGTCGACCGGCCTGGACTTCAGCTCAAATTTTCAACCTTTCAAAAGTTCAGTTACAATGCGCTCTGGGCCGGTGTCAGACCGGCCGCCGGTCGACCGGCACAGAACACAGCCCAAAAATTTCCAAAAATTCAATCCTCTATGATAATGTGTTCCAGGCCGGTCGGCACACCGGCTGCCGGTCGCCCGGCCTGGAACACCTGCACTTTAATTCCCCATCTTCAAAAGTCACCTTCTGGAGTGCTCTGGGCCGGTCTGCACCCCGGCTACCGGTCGACCGGCCTGGAGCACATCTTCTTGTCTTCACCTCTTCTTCAAAACCAAAACAATTTCCCAAAGAAACCCAAGTCACCAACATGCTCGAACCAACCAACATATTCCCAATGATACGGTTATGATTCAAACCCGACTACAAATGTTTCAAACTTTCCTAAAACTTCTTCCTAAAGACGGAAAACCCGAGTACACAAATCCAAATCATCACAACTATTCCTAATATGCATGCTATATACAAAAAATTGGTGGTTGTTGAGGGACTCCACCAAACCTATCAAATCACAAGAGTTTACAAACAAGACTCCTCCTCGGGAAGTGGATCCCCAAGGAAGAGTACTTCCACCGTTCCCTTTTCATCTCCATCGAAATATCTTTTCACTCGATGCCCGTTGACCTTGAAATTACCACCTTCCTCGCTCCAAAGTTCAAAAGCTCCATGTGGTGAAATGTCGATAACTTTGAAAGGACCCGACCATCTAGAGCGTAGCTTTCCCGGAAACAACTTGACTCTAGAATTATAGAGTAAGACTTGGTCACCCACTTTCACATTTTTATCAACCAATTTGGCATCATGCCATTTCTTTGTTTGCTCCTTGTAGATCTTTGAGCTCTCGTAGGCATCAAGTCTTAGCTCTTCAAGTTCATTCATTTGGAGAAATCGTAGCTCTCCGGCCATATCAATATCAAAGTTCATCTCCTTTAAGGCCCACCATGCCTTGTGCTCCAACTCGATTGGCAAGTGACAAGCTTTTCCATAAACAAGCTTGTAAGGAGTTGTGCCGAGTGGAGTTTTGAAAGCGGTGCGAAGGGCCCATAGAACATCCGGAAGCTTTTGAGACCAATCCTTCCTACCTTTGCTTGTAGTCTTCTCCAAGATAGCTTTTATTTGACGGTTTGAGACCTCTACTTGCCCACTAGTTTGAGGGTGGTAGGCAAGAGCGGTCTTATGAGTGACACCATGGGAAGAAAGTAAGAACTTGAAAGTGCTCTTCCTAAAGTGCGAACCCCCGTCGCTAATCACCACTCTTGGGGTCCCAAATCTCGGAAATATAGTGTTCTTGAAGAGCTTGATAACAACCTTAGCATCATTTGTTGGGGTGGCGACGGCTTCAATCCACTTGGACACATAGTCCACCGCTACCAAAATGTACTCATTCCCGCAAGAGTTGGGAAATGGTCCCATGAAATCAACTCCCCAACAATCAAAAAGCTCAATCTCAAGAATGTTTTGAAGGGGCATCTCATTCCTTTGACTAATATTCCCCGTTCTTTGGCACCGATCACAAGATTTGACAAAGTAGTGGATATCCTTGAACATAGATGGCCAATAGAAACCACCTTGTAACACCTTTGCAATGGTGCGAGATGTACCAAGGTGGCCTCCATAGGCCGAGTTGTGAATTCTATCAACTATCTCCATACCTTCTTCTCTAGGAACACATCTTCGAAACATGCCATCACCACACTTGCGAAAAAGATGTGGGTCATTCCAAAAATAGCGTTTTGAGTCATGCTTCAACTTCCTCCTAGCTCTAGCATCCAACTCTTCCGGAATAAACCCGCTCACAATCAAATTTGCCAAGTCCGCAAACCATGGTGATTTACCACCTATCATCATCAAACTATCTTCTCTCAACCACTCATTGATCGGGCCACTCTCATCCTTCAACCCATGATCTTCGGTAGTCAATCTAGATAGGTGGTCGGCAACAACATTCTCCGACCCCGCCTTGTCTTTAATTTCCAAGTCAAACTCTTGAAGTAAAAGAACCCACCTCAAGAGCCTTGGCTTTGCATCCTTTTTCACTAACAATTGCCTCAAAGCGGAGTGATCCGAGTATACCACAACCTTAGCACCAACAAAGTATTGCCGGAACTTTTCCACGGCATGAACAATAGCTAGCATCTCCTTTTCCGTCGTAGAGTAGTTGACTTGGGCTTGATCAAGAGTTTTGCTTGTGTAGTAGATTACATGATGCTTCTTGTCCACAACTTGGCCAAGCACCGCCCCGACCGCATAATCGGAGGCGTCGCACATAACTTCGAAGGGAAGGCTCCAATCCGGTGATCGGATTATGGGAGCCGTCACAAGAGCCTCCTTCAACCTACAAAAGCACTCAAGCAAAATTCATCAAATACAAATGGTGTGTCTTTGAGAAGAAGAGAAGTTAAAGGCTTGGCTATTTTTGAAAAATCTTTGATGAAACGTCGGTAAAAGCCCGCATGGCCTAGAAAGCTTCTCACTCCCTTCACATTTGTAGGGGGTGACAAGTTTTCTATTACCGAAACCTTAGCCATATCAACTTCTATGCCTCTCTTAGACACGATGTGACCAAGCACAACCCCCTCCTCCACCATAAAGTGGCACTTCTCCCAATTGAGGACAAGGTTGTGCTCCTCACATCTTTGCAAAACATTAGACAAATTCACAAGTCCAAGATCAAATGAGTCTCCATGGACACTAAAGTCGTCCATGAAGACCTCCATACTCTTCTCAAGAAAATCGGCAAAAATTGCCGTCATACATCTTTGGAAAGTCCCCGGAGCATTACAAAGCCCAAAGGGCATCCTCCTATAAGCATAAACTCCTATGGGACAAGTGAATGTGGTTTTCTCTTGGTCTTCCGGGTGTATGGGGATTTGGAAAAACCCGGAATAACCATCTAGAAATGAATAGTAAGAATGCCCCGCCAACCTTTCAAGCATTTGGTCAATAAAGGGGATGGGGTAGTGGTCTTTGAGGGTGGCGGCATTTAATTTGCGATAGTCAATGCACATCCGCCACCCGGTCACGGGTCTAGAAGCTAAGAGAGTCCCATCCTCTTGTTCCACCATAGTCACCCCTCCTTTCTTGGGCACTACATGGACGGGGCTCACCCAAGAACTATCGGTTATTTGGTAGATAATCCCGGCCTCTAACAACTTCATAACCTCACTTTTAACCACTTCCGCCATCTTAGGGTTCAACCTACGTAGCCCATCTACCTTAGGTTTGCTACCCTCCTCCAAGACAATTCTATGCATGCAAAGATTAGGACTTAACCCTTTGATATCATCAATGCTATATCCAAGTGAACCCCTATGAGTTTTCAAGACTTTCAAAAGTTCAAGTTCTTGGCCTTCACTTAAATTAGCATTAATGATAACGGGATAAGTCTCTCCCTCACCTAAAAAAGAGTACTTAAGTGAGGGAGGTAAGGGCTTAAGTTGTACCTTTGGAGGGAGAAGGCCCTCCACCTTCTTCATTAGTTCATCATCTACCTCGTGGTCATCTCCCATCTCCTCATCATGGAGTGCCACTTGTAGAGCTTCTTCTTCATGCTTCTCCTCTTCATGCACCTTCTCAACCACTTCTTCAATGACTTCTACCGAGCATGCTTTGTGAAACATTGGTCCCTTCACTAGATGTGGAAGATTCAATTCAAGGGTTTCGTTTCCCACCCTAAAGGTTAGCCGCCCGTCCCTCACATCAATGAGGACTCCTCCGGTAGCCAAAAAGGGCCTACCAAGGATGATGGGAGTGTGGCTATCCTCCGGGATATCTAGGACAACGAAATCCGTGGGGATCAAAAATTTGCCAACTTTAACGGGTACGTCCTCAAGCACGCCCAAAGGTTGCTTAACGGACCTATCCGCTAGTTGTAGAGTCATAGAAGTGTGGGTTAAACTTTCAAGTCCAATTCTTTTAGCAATAGTTAAGGGAATGACACTTACACTTGCACCATTGTCACATAATGCCCTTGAAATCATGACCCCCCCCCCCCCACAACACAAGGGATAGAGAAACTTCCGGGGTCCCCAAGGTTTTTTGGCATTTTGAAAGAGTTAGGATTAATGAGGAGAGCACTACACTCCGCCTCCATAATCATAACATCTTGGGTACCCAAAGTTCTCTTATGAGTCAAGATGTCTTTTAGAAATTTTGAGTAAGTGGGCATGTTCAATATAACATCGTTGAAAGGTAAGGTCACTTCAAGTCCCTCAAGCATTTTTCTAAATTGGGTGAACTTGAAGTTTTCCTTAGTTTTCAAAGCTCTAGAGGGGTAGGGGATATCGGAAACAACAAGTGGAGAACTAAAAGATACCTTTGGAATGGGAGTTTTCGTGGTTACCTTAGCTCTTGCCATTGGTTGTACCTCTACTCCGTCATCATTGACATCCTTGTTCATCTCCTCTTCATAAGGCATAATTTCGACATACCCTTCTTCTCCCTCTTTGGGTTGATCACCTTCACCCTTGCCATCATCTTTTGACTCCAAGGTGGGAGTCAAAAAGGGCTCTTCAAGTTCTTCTCCTTCCTCAACATGCTCATCATTTGGAATCTCATCATTCATCATATCCATGTAGGGGTTATCAAGCACTAGTCCACTTCTTAAAGTCACCGCACCTGCATGGTGGCTTGATGAAGCATCCTTGGAGCTTTTCCCTTGAGCAAGTAGACCTCCCGGAGGCCTTTGAGGATTGTTCAAAGCTTGAGAAGCTAACCTAGCTTCCAATTCTCTCACCTCCTTTTTGTGAGCATTAGTGACATTTTGCAAAGCCAAATTGTTTTGGATTTCCATATTTTTGACTAATTGCAAAACTTCACTTATTGAAGGATCACTCTCTTGGTGGGGTTGATTTGTCAAAGGAAGGGCAAAAGCATAGTCATTCCGACTACTCGACCCTTGGTTGTTGTTTCTTTGATTGTTCAAGCTTCCTTGTTGGTTGTTGTTAAAATTCCCTTGTTGGTTGTTGTTAAAATTCCCTTGTTGCCCCCTTGAACCTTGATTGTTGAAATTTGACCCTTGGTTGTTGTTGAAATTTGGCCCTTGGCCTTGGAATGATTGATCGGGAACCCCTTGGCTTGCTTGATTGCTTTGATTGCCTTGGTAAAAATACCTTGGCCTTGATTGTTGAAGTTTTGGTTCCCTTGATTTTGATTCCAATTTCCTTGACCTTGATTCCAATTACCTTGGTTTTGGAAGTTACCTTGGTTATTGTAACCTTGATCATTGAATTGTTGATTTTGGAATTGATTTGATCCTTGACCTTGTTGAGAGTTGTTGAATTGATTGTTATAGTTTCCTCTAGAAAATTGACCTCCTCCTCTAGGTTGGGAAAAACCCGGAGGGTTGGAAGGTTGAGTTTGAGGGTGTTGAGGGTTTAAGACATTTTGACTTTTGTAACTCATGTTTGGGTGAAATTTTGAGCTTGGATGATAGAAATTTGAATTTGGGTTATAAGCTCCTTGATTTTGGAATTGAGGCCTTGAGGGCCGTGGGTTGTTGTTCATACCTTGGAAAGCATTCACATGTTGATAATCGTTTGCACCTTCATTGTTATAAGAGACATTGTTCCCACAAACTTCAAAGGTGTGCCCATATCCATTGCAAATTTCACAAGTGGGGGTTTGATAAGCTTCCACCATGGGAGGTGCATAAGACCCACTAGCTTCATTCACATGATGACCTTGACTTTGATTTTGAGCTTTTTGAAGCTCGGCAAAACCCTTAGTGAAAGTTTGTGTGAGCAAATCAATCTTGGAATTGGTATCCGCATTTGAGAAGTTCTCACTTGGGTACTTAGAACTCCTTCTCAAGCTATTCCCTCTAGAACTAGTACCATAACTAGATTCCGACTCAACCATCTTCTTAATCAATGCCGCCCCTTGTTGGTCATTTAAATGATCAAAACTTCCCCCCGCGGAAGCATTCACCATGGCCTTGGTTTGAGGGAGGGGAGTTTGATAGAAGGTTTGGGTGACATACCAATCCGCAATTCCATGGTGAGGGCATCGGGCAAGTAAATCAATGAACCGATCCCATGCTTCTCCCAAGGGCTCTCCATCCTCTTGTTGGAAGGTGGTAATCTCGTTTCTTAGCATCGCCGTTTTGGAGGCGGGGTAGTACTTACTTAGAAACTCCTTAGCCAAATCATCCCAAGTGGTGAAAGTGTTTGGAGGATGGTTATTCAACCACCTCTCCGCCCGGTCCGTGAGGGAAAATGGGAACAACATGAGGCAAAGGGTTTCCTCGGGCACCCCATTCCTTTTCATGATTCCAACCCTACTTTTGAATTTTCTCAAGTGGGCATGAGCATCTTCATCCGGGCGGCCTCCAAAGCTATCCCGCTCAATAGAATTCATTTGAGACGGGTGAATCTCAAAATTATTAGGGGCCAAGACACCGAAATTGATTGGAGATTGGGTATCATCGTGGGTGGGACGGTTACGATCACGTAGAGTCGTCATTTGTGGTTGATTTTGTTGTTGAGGTATTGTAGGTGGTGAATTTGGTGGTGTATTTTGTTGTGTATTGTAGAAGGGGTTTTCAAATATGGGTTCAATGGTGTTGTTTTGTGGGTAATCGATTGTTGGAGTGGATGTAGAAGCAATTGAAGTATTGGCTTGTTGATGGCTAACTCTTCTTGAAGTCCTAACCCGAGCAAGTGTATTGGCACGGAGAGTCCTAAACAACCTTTCGGGTTCCGGATGGCTCAAGAACAAACCTTCACCTCTAGGCATGCACTCAAAGCAAC
>JAIUZE010074034.1:0-13867 GCA_022085475.1 Heliosperma pusillum
TTTTCACCTCTAGACGATATTAGCTAGTTTTGCTAAAGACTTGTTCTTTGCTAACATTTTAAGAGACCCCGTCTCTTTGTTGTATTTCCGTATTTAGTTTGTAATATTTGACACTCCTCGTTTTATTTACTTGCATGTATAAAAGTTTTAAAAAAACTACCTATTTCCGCAATATATTTCACATGCTTGTTTGTTTTATATTTCCGCATTCGCGAGGGTTGTCACAGTTGGTATCAGAGCTTTATCGCTCCCGACGCACACACGTGAACCCTAAACTTAAACTACTTGACCTTGAAATAATAAATGAGAGTTGGGTAGAAGTTAAGGACTTTACTTGGTAGTCTATTTGTTTATGCTAATTGATAGGAGTAACTTAAATTGCTTTTGTTTCTTATGAAGATGGTTAGACCGCGTTTAGCTGAGAATGTTATGATGGAGGCTCTAGCTCAAGTGCTGAAGAATCAGCAAGATGCCGCTCTAGCTAATGCCAACCAAGTTCCCCCTAGAAGGGAGGACAACCATCAAGGTGGCTATGCATGGGTGGCAGGACAAATTGCAAGGAGTAAGATCATGTCTTATGGTGGAGAACCGGATCCTACGGAGCTATCCGATTGGTTCCGTGAGATGGAGAAACAGTTTGATCTTTACCAAGTCCGAGAAGAGGACAAAGTGAGGATTGCAAAGCACTTCTTGGTGAGAGAAGCCGACAACTGGTGGGCTATCACAAGTGCCACTGCCGTTCTTGAAGAGGACTTTAACTGGGCTTGCTTTAAAGCTCTTGTGGAGGGTAGGTTTTATCCTAAAGAGCTTAAACAACAAAGGCTCAAGGAGTTCATAGATTTTAAACAAGGCAACCTATCAGCTCAAGAGTTTACTACGGAGTTTAATAAGCTCGCTCATTTTGCGCCGAGGCTTATTCGTGATGATGAAGACCGCGCGTTCTATTATCGTAACAAGTTGAATGTCGTTCTTCAAAGTAAGGTGAGAAGGGGTACCGCATCCTTTGGAGATCTTTATGACGATGCTTTGTGGGCCGAGAATTCAATGAAGGCTATTAGGGATGAAGCTTTAATGAATAATCCCTCTCCTTCTTATGCTCCTAGGCCTAATGCTTTTGGGAAAAGGCCGTTTATTCCGTCTTCTTCAAATTCCTATGCTAACAAGAAGAGGTTTAATTCTTCTTCCAATGCCTATTCAAGGAATCCTGCTCCTTTTATTCCTAGAGCTACTTCAAATGTGGCTCATAGGCCCTTTGCTCCTCAAGCTCAACCTCAAGGTCGTTTTTGCAACCGGTGTAGACTTCCACATCACCCCGGTGTGTCATGTTCCAACCGACCTTACATTTGCTACTTTTGTCAAAAGGGTGGTCATCGTTACGAGGATTGCCCCGATCGAAAGTTGCCTCCTCCTAAACCTAAGGGTTCAATCTTTGTCATGAGCCGTGCTGAGGCCGACGCTCATCCCGAGATCATTACGGGTATGTTCTCAATTTTAGAGCAACCGTGTCTTATTTTATTTGATACCGGTGCTTCAATGTCTTTTGTGTCATCAACCTATGCTAATAAATTATCAATCAATCCTACATCTAGTGAGGATACTCCCATATCCTTACCATCCGGAGATATTATCTCTTGTTCTACTCTTTATCCAAATGTACCTATTCTATTTCGGGTTCTATCTTCCCGCAAATCTCCTTAAGTTTCCTCTAGGAGAGTTTGATATTATATTAGGTATAGATTGGCTAGCTATGTATCATGCTAGGTTCGAGTGTCGTGATCAAAAGATTTTCTTAAAGAGTCCTTTAGGTGTTAGAATAACCTATAAGGGATCTCATCCCCGTAAAGGTGTGTCTTTAATTTCTGCTTTGAAGTTGGTAAGTATGGTTAGAAAAGGTCACCAAGCATTCTTGTGTGTTGTGACTTCTTCAAATACCTCATTTGCCAAGTATTGAAGATGTGCCTATTGTTCGAGAGTTCATTGATGTATTTCCCGAAGATTTGCCCGGGATTCCTCCCGAGAGAGATGTTGAATTCTCTATTGATCTTGTTCCTGGTTCTGGTCCTATTGCCAAAGCTCCTTATCGTATGGCTCCGTCTGAATTGAAAGAGTTAAGAAAGCAGTTGGATGATATGATTGAGAAGGGCTTTATTCGACCAAGTGCCTCTCCTTGGGGTGCTCCCGTTCTTTTTGTGAAGAAGAAGGATGGTTCTATGAGGTTGTGTATCGATTATCGTGAATTGAATCGGATTACAATCAAGAATAGGTATCCTTTACCGAGAATTGAAGATTTGTTTGATCAATTAAAGGGTGCTTCTACTTTTTCGAAGATTGATTTGAGATCGGGTTATCATCAAATTCCGGTTAGAGATGTTGATATTCCAAATACCGCTTTTAGTACGAGGTATGGCCATTATGAGTTCAAGGTAATGCCATTTGGATTGACGAATGCTCCCGCTATCTTTATGGATCAGATGAACCGCACATTTAGTGAGTATCTTGACAAGTGTGTGGTGGTATTCAATGATGATATTCTTATTTTCTCCAAGTCCGAGGATGAGCATGCTATTCATTTGAGGATTATTTTGAGTGTTCTACGTCGACAAAAGTGGTATGCTAAGTTCTCTAAGTGTGAATTTTGGTTACCTAAAGTGTCCTTTCTTGGGCATGTGATTTCTAAAGAAGGTGTTATGGTGGATCCTTCTAAAATTGAGGCCGTTGTTGATTGGAAGAGTCCGACTGATATTAGAGAGATTCGAAGTTTTCTTGGTTTAGCTGGTTATTATCGAAGGTTTGTCAAGGATTTCTCTAAGCTTGCTAGACCTATGACTCAGTTGTTGAAGAAGGAAACCAAATTTCTATGGAATGAAGCTTGTGAAGCAGCATTTCAAGAATTAAAGAAGAGGTTAACTACCGCTCCGGTGTTGACTTTGCCTGAAATGGAGTAGACTTTGATGTCTATTGTGATGCTTCTAAAATGGGATTATGTTGTGTCCTTATGCAGAACAGGAAGGTGGTGGCTTATGCTTCAAGGCAATTAAGAGTTCATGAAGTGAACTATCCTACTCATGATTTAGAATTGGCCGCTGTTGTTCATGCTTTGAAAGTGTGGAGACATTACTTAATTGGAGTTCATTGTCGTATCTTCACCGATCACAAGAGTTTGAAGTACATATTTACTCAAAAAGAGTTGGATATGAGGCAAAGAAGATGGTTGGAATTGGTGAACGATTATGATTTTGAGTTATTGTATCATGAAGGGAAGGCTAATGTTGTTGCAGATGCTCTTAGTAGGAAAGCTTCTCATGCTTTGAATGCTTTGCATGTATTACCTGTTGACCTTTGTGCCGAGTTTCGAAGGTTGAGTTTGGAATTTGTAGAGCGTGGATTTGTTCATATTGGTGCTATGATTGCCGAACCAGTGTTCCTCCGTGAGATCCGTGAAAGCCAAGTTGATGATCTTACCTATATTCAAGCCAAAATTCTTGAAGGTAAAGTTAAAGATTTCAAGTTTGATAATGAGGGTGTTCTTCGTTTCCATGGTCGTTTATTTGTTCCTAATGCTCTTAATTTGAGGAAGCGAGTTCTTGATGAAGCTCATCTTTCCCCTTATTCTATTCATCCCGGTGGTGATAAGATTTACAAGGATTTGAAGCTACAGTTTTGGTGGCCGAACTTGAAGGGTGATGTTGTATCTTATGTTGGAAGATGTTTGACTTGCCAACAAGTGAAGATTGAACACAAGAGACCCTGTGGATTGCTACAACCGTTGGATATTCCGCTATGGAAGTGGGAATCTATTTCTATGGACTTTGTTATGGCTTTGCCGAGAACCGTTGGAGGTAAAGATGCCGTTTGGGTTGTGGTTGATCGATTGACCAAGTGTGCTAGATTTATTCCGATCAAAGAAACTTGGAATTTGGATCGTTTAGCAAAGGCGTATGTTGATGAAATTGTTAGATACCATGGTGTTCCTATTGAGATTATATCCGACCGAGATCCGAGATTCTGTTCGAGATTTTGGAAAGCTTTGCAAGAAGCCATGGGTAGTAAGGTGTTGATGAGTACTGCTTTTCGTGCCGCTACGGATGGTCAGACTGAGAGGACTATTCAGACTTTAGAAGACTTGCTTAGGGCTTGTGCTCTTGACTTTCAGTCTAGTTGGGAAAAGAGTCTACCGTTGGTGGAGTTTTCTTACAACAATAGCTATCATGCATCTATCAAGATGGCTCCATATGAAGCTCTTTATGGAAGGAAATGTCGAGTCCTATATGTTGGAATCAATTGAGTGACAATCGTGATTTAGGCCCCGATGTTTCTTGTTGAGACCATTGATATGTTAAGGTCATTCGTGATAGAATGAAAGCGCTCAAGACCGTCAAAAATCTTATGCCGATATCCGAAGAAGGCCTTTAGAATTTGAGGTGGGTGATACAAGTATTCTGAAGGTGTCTCCTATGAAGTGGTGTTAAAAGGTTTAGTGTTAAGGGTAAATTGAGACTGAAAATACATTGGACCCTTTGATATGTGAAAAGGATTGGTGCCGTTGCTTATAAGTTGGATTTGCCGCCGAATTTGGCTAAGGTTCATGATGTATTCCATGTTTCTCAATTGAGAAAGTATGTTAGTGATCCAAGCCATGTCTTTCAAGTTGAATTGCCCTAGCTTGAACCGAATTTATCCTTTGAAGAGAAGACGATCCGTATCCTAGATCGTAAGGATAGAAAGTTGAGAAGTAAAGTAGTTCCGTTGGTGAACATCTTGTGGAGAAGTGCAAATGTCGAAGAAGAGACTTGGGAAACCGAAGCTTCTATGCGTAGTAAATATCCGAGTCTTTTTGAGTAAGGTATATTTTTCTTTCCTCAAGTTTCGAGGGCGAAACTTTTTAAAAGGTGGGGTGATTGTAACACCCGGAAATGTACCCTATTTTTCTAGTAGAAATATTTTACGGAACCGTTTCAGTAATTTTAAGTTCTAATTTATAATTTTAAGTTTCAAGTCGAATTTAGAATTTCCGAGTTCGTATTTGGAATTTCCGCGAGATTCCATGGGAATCCCGTCTTAAGGCGAGTTTGACTTTTGGTTGACTTTTCCTTACTTATACTCATACTCCTTAACCTATTTTTCCTACTCAAAATCAAACAAACACATTTCTTCCTCTCTAAGAAAGATCAAACCCTTGCCTCCCTATTGTTTTTCGATCTTTGATTCGTCCTAGCTAATTCATTACTCGATAGAATTCGCGTAAGTTCGTCTCTTTCTTCTCCCCGTACCTTCCTCTATCCGTGTAGATATTAAAATCACCGTCTTTCTCGCTTTTCAATCTTTCCGTCTTTCTCAAGATGAATTCCATTCATCTTTTATGATCTTTATGTAGGTGGTGACCTCCAAGATCCCGACAAAGACTATTACCTTATTGAAGAGGAGCTTGACGATTAGTAGAGACGCTTAAAGGTAACGGTGAAGGGTTACTCGGTATCATTTACGTGTTTTACATGCTTTATATGCTAGAAATCGTATTAGAATACAATTAGGAAGCCTAGAATTCATGGTATGATTAATGAATGTTGTTATATGATGAATATGGATGATGTATAATGATTGTTGATGATTATTAGAAGTATATTTGAGAATTGAAATGATTTGGAAATGAATTGAAGGCTCTCGGATGAACTGGTGCTCCCTGCCGGTCGGCCGGCCGCCGGTCTGCCAACCGGCTGGGAACACATCAGTAACATCCTTGAATTTTTGGGAAATTTTGTATGAGGTGTTCTGAGCCGGTCGACCGGCCGCCGGTCCACTGACCGGCCTCGACCACTTTCTCTGTTTTTCTATGATTTTGGAATTTTGCCTGTGTTCTGAGCCGGCCCACCGGCCACCGGTCCCCTGCCCGGCCTGGAACACGGCTGTATATTCTTCCGACGATTTAAAAGATTAAAATAAAAAGAAAACAAAAGACGTCGAAACTAGAGGAAGAAGAAGAAGAGAAGGAGCAGGCAGCCTCTGGAAGAGACGCAGCAAGTGTTGCGTTCCTTCCAGAAGGCGTAGATGTTTCTGCGTTTCTTCTCGACGTCTGATGACTACTAAAAAGGTTTTACGAAAAAGGTTTGACTTTAAAGCGATTTTTGATTTATTACTGAGATAGACCCTACATGAATAATATGAAAATAAACTAAATACAAATTAAAGACGGGATTAAACACCCTAAGACTAAAGTTACGCTTTAGAGACTGCTCGACTCGAATGTAAGTAGAAAGTGCCCTTGATAAAGGACTAAGTTTTATTAGATTGATTAGTTGTGTAGGTTGTCAAATTGGTCCGTCAATACAATAACGTGACGGGTACTCTGACGTGGTCGATAGATCAAGCACGTTGATGTCAAAAAGCTTAGAGCAAGGTCTAGAATGCAAAAAGAGAAGAGAAGGGGCGGAACACTCATGTACCTTAAAAGTGAGATCGAAGCTCTCCTTTTATAGTAGAAAATGTGGAAGAGTCGTAGAACAACTCAATATTTGGAAAGGAACATGTTGAGGAAGAGGCGCACCAGGAATGTGATCCTTCGAAGAGGCGCATCACCTGCTACGTCATTTCCCCATAGGTTTCCTGTTAAAGAAGGAAGATTCCCTCGTTTCTGCAATGAAACTATTCAGAAAACAAGCTAAACAAGGACAAATTGAACTAAGGTCAGACACTTGGAGATTGCTCTGTTTCTGTTTGAACTGGATGTTGAAAGAATGAGATAGAACCTTAACCAAAGCACAAAGCCAATGGTTGAGGGTTGAACCTTGATCCCAGCACTCAGCTAAGGGTCTAAGCTCACTTCCAAGCACAAAGCAAAGGAAGTTGTCTCAAGCACACAACCAAGAGATGTTAACAGAAACAAGGTTTCAGTTTTGTGTTTTACTTCAAATCTACCTTTCATTCATTAGGAATAAGCCTTATATAGGCAATGAGATTACATCTTACTCGTTCAATACATCCTAGGGCCACAATTGGCTTGCAAAAGAAATAGAAATAACAACTACATTGTTCAGAACTAAAGCAATAAAGTAGAAAAGCAGTTCTAATGAGACAATCTGCCTTAATTGGGTTGTTTAGGTTGAAACTGGTGGAGGAGTGGACTTTCAAGCTTGATTCTTGAGCTCAACTGAAGTGGGATAAATGCCAAAGGTCCTGCTAAAAGGCCCTCGAGCTTGTTTGATCAAAATGGGAAAGTTTGATAGTGACATTTTAACTACTGCAAAAGGGCTGAGTTCTGGACAGTTTGGGTTTGTCCCTATGCTAACTTTTTGTGTATGCATTTCCTGAGGAAGAAATCCTGGAAAAAGTTGTACAGGACACTCCCTAGGACTTAGTTTGATGGTTGGTTAGGCTTGTTTGAATGTGTGAGACCCCCATGGACCTTGTTTAGAAAGACTGTGACTGACAGTTTGTAGCTGAGGGTTGTTAATGTTGTGTTGGTTTTGTTGTGCTGTTGGCTGTGGGTTGTTGTGGCTTAGTCTTGGAAAGTGGATGGCTAGGCTTTGTTCTGGCTGGTGTGGTGTTGTCTTTGCTGGCCTGAAATGGTGGTTACTTGGACTGAATAAGACATTGTCAGAACTAGTCATGGTGTTGTCTGGATGGTTGTTGTTGCCTTGAATGATGTTGTTGATGTTGAGTCTTGTCTTGAGCTTGTGCCTTGCCTTGATCATGTACTCCCGTTGCAACCTCCCTTTCTTGAAAAGGATTTGCCCTCAAATCTTCATCACCTTCTTCATCTGATTCACCATGGTAGGGGCTCAGGTCCCCAACATTGAAAGTACCATGGACACCATAGCTTCCTGGTAAATCCACTTTGTAAGAATTTGTGCCTATCTTCTCCAATATCTTAAATGGTCCATCAGCTCTTGGCATGAGATTGTTTCTCCTCTTGTCTGGAAATCTCTCTTTTCTTAAATGCAACCATACAAGATCCCCTGCCTTGAACTCCCTTGTTTTCTTAGGCCCTTTGGACCTAGCCTTGTACAACTCATTGAACCTTTCAATCTGCTTCTTGACTTGCTCATGAATTTGTATCATTTGCTCAACTCTTTTCTTTGCATCATAGCTTGCTTTGCTTCCTTTGACTGCTGCTAGGTCTGTAGGCATGAGAGGATTAGTTCCATAAACTGTTTCAAAAGGACTTTTACCTGTGCTGCTGGAGGGAGCTCTGTTGAAGGCAAACTCAGCTTGTGCTAGCCTGAGGTCCCAATCTTTTAATGACTTAGAAACAATGCTTCTTAAGATCTTTCCTAGTGTCCTGTTAGTGACTTCTGTCTGCCCATCAGTTTGGGGATGGTCAGAAGTACTAAACAATAGCCTGGTCTTCAATAGCTTCCACAAGGTTCTCCAGAAGTGACTCATGAACTTTGTGTCTCTATCTGAGACAATGCTCCTAGGTACCCCATGTAACTTGACAACCTCCCTAAAGTATAGTTCAGCTACCCCCAAAGCATCCTCAGTCTTCTTACAAGCAATGAAATGTGCCATTTTGCTGAATCTATCTACAACCACCATGATTGAATCCTTTCCCCTTTTAGTTCTTGGTAAGGCTACAATGAAGTCCATGTTGAGATCTTCCCATGGCTTGTTTGGTACTGGAACTGGTGTGTATAGGCCAGCTTGAAAGTGTGCTTTGGCTAGTTGACAAGACCTGCATCTCTTGAGGGTATCTTGCACATCACTGAGCATCTTAGGCCAATAGAACTGATCTTGCAATATGTCATAGGTCTTCTGCACCCCAAAGTGACCAGCAAGGCCATTGGAGTGAACCTCTTTGACCAGTAGTCCCCTATAAGGTCCCTTAGGCACACATAGTCTGTTTCCATAGAACAAGTAGCTTTCCTGAGCTGTGTACTTGCTCCCTTTCTTGACTTGCCCTTCCTGATACACCTCCCATTCATGCTTGAAGTCTGGGTCTTCCTGATAGAGCTCTTTCATGAATTCAAACCCCAACACCCTTTGTTCCATGAAGGTCAACATCACAGATCTTCTAGACAATGCATCAACTACAACATTGTTCCTACGCTCTATGTACTTGCTGGAGAATGAGAAGGATTGCAAGAATTCTACCCATTTGGCATGCCTGGGGTTGAGTTTATGCTGCCCATTGATGTATTTGAGAACCTCATGATCAGAATGAAGCACAAATGGCTTAGGCTTCAAGTAGTGTCCCCAATGGTTCAATGCTCTCACAATGGCATAGAACTCCTTGTCATATGTGGAGTAATTAAGCTTGGCCCCATTTAACTTCTCACTGAAGTATGCAACATGTTTCTTCTCTTGAGTAAGCACAGCTCCTATGCCAAGGCCACTGGCATCACACTCTACTTCAAAGAGTTTGTTAAAATCTGGTAGAACCAATATTGGAGATTTACACAATAGCTCCTTGATCAGGTTGAAGGACCTTTCAGCCTTCTCATTCCACTTGAACTATCCCTTCTTCATGCACTCAAAAATAGGGGCCATGATTAAACTAAACCCTTGTATGAACCTCCTGTTGAAAGAGGCTAACCCATGAAAACTTCTAACATCAGTAAGAGTTTGAGGAAGGGGCCATTCCTTCATTGCTTGCACTTTCTCAGGATCAACTGCTACTCCTTTCTTAGAGATGATGAACCCAAGGAAGTAAACCTCAGGCTGCATGAAGGTGCACTTTTCTAATTTGCCATACAACTTATTCTCTCTTAGTACATCAAACAACAACTTCAGATGCTGCAAATGTTCTCCCCTAGTTGAACTGTAAATAAGAATGTCATCAAAGTAAACCACCACACACTTGTCTAAGTAGGGTCTTAGGACCTCTGTCATCAACCTCATGAAGGTACTAGGGGCATTAGACAACCCAAAAGGCATCACCAACCATTCATAGAGCCCATGTTTAGTCTTGAAAGTTGTCTTCCATTCATCCCCTGCTCTTATCCTCACTTGGTGGTAGCCCTGCCTTAGATCAATCTTAGTGAATACTTGAGCCCTACTTAACTTATCCAGAATATCATTAAGACTAGGTATGGGGAACCTATACTTGATGGTAATGTTGTTGATGGCCCTACTGTCAATGCACATACGCCAAGTCCCATCCTTCTTTGGCACAAGCAAGGCTGGTACATCACAAGGGCTGAGGGACTCCCTGACATAGCCCTTGTTGAGCAGCTCACCTACTTGAAGTTGGAGCTCTTGTGTAGCCTTAGGATCCTTCCTGTAAGCTGGCTTGTTGGGTAGGATAGCTCCAGGCACTAGATCAATGTGGTGTTCTATTCCCCTAAGTGGTGGCAATCCACTAGGGAGCTCAGTAGGAAAGACATCACCATAACTTTCTAGGATAGACTTGACCTCTTCAGGGATATCAATCATGCTCATCCCAGTCTCTTTGGCAAGTAATATGTACACAGGTTGTAACTCAATTAGCTCTTGTACTAGTTCTGATTCACTTATCAACATGACTTCCTTGGAAGCCTCACTCATGGGGTTTGGGTTGACCTTTAAAGCAGGTGGTAAAGGTGCCAGGGTGATTTTCTTTATCCCATACTTAAAAGTGTAGGTGTTGTCCCTCCCATGGTGAATGGCATCCCTATCAAACTCCCATGGCCTCCCAAGCAAGAGGTGACATGCATCCATAGGCAGAACATCA
This sequence comes from Heliosperma pusillum, assembly GCA_022085475.1. Lineage (NCBI taxonomy): Eukaryota > Viridiplantae > Streptophyta > Magnoliopsida > Caryophyllales > Caryophyllaceae > Heliosperma > Heliosperma pusillum. The sequence goes on from JAIUZE010074034.1 coordinate 10,646, forward strand.
CAAAGACTTTCATCCACATACCCTTTACCAATTGAGAAAGGTACAACACATTGTTTATCCACCTTGATCTCAGCCCCTTTGTTTAACCATCTGAGTTTGTAGGGTAGGGGGTGGTCCTTGGTGGGTAGAGCTAGTTTGTCTATCAGTGTTCTGGAGGCCACATTAGTGCAGCTTCCACCATCAATGATGAGGTTACACACTCTGCCCTTGATAGTACATCTGGTCCTAAAGATCTGGTGTCTTTGATCCTCTTCCAAAGGTTGGGGTTGAGTATGCATTACCCTCCATGTTACCAAACTTAACCCTGCATCAGGCTCTATCAATTCCTCACTAGCCTCTACCTCAGGCTCTTCCATCTCATCATCACAGACCAACACTTCATCATCTCCCCAATGAATTACTTCTAGGGTGCTCAGAGTTCTTTTAAATGGACATTCTCTAGTAAAATGTCCATACCCTTGACATTGAAAACACTTTTTGAGAGGGGTAGTCTTCCTTTGGCCTGCCTCAACAGCCTTGCCTTTATCAAGGTTGAAAGGGGTCTTAATAGGAACCACTGGTTCTCCTATCTTGACTCCTACAAAAGGTTTGAAGGTGGGGGTTCTAGCAGGTGTCTTAGAAGCACTGGCCTTTGACTTCCCCAACTTTTCTACCCTCAAAGACAAGTTGACATCTTCCTCAAAGGAGTATATATTTTGTAGCCTGACTTTACTAGCTATCCTCTCATCCAAACCTTCTAAGAACCTTGCTATCTTTTGCTCAGATTTCTCAACAACCTCACATTGCAATGTGAGTTGTTCAAAGTCCCTTAGATAAGACTCTACAGGTCTTTGGTCTTGTTTAAGGTGAGTGAGCTTAATGAACATGTCCTGAGTGTAGTCCCTAGAGACAAACTTAGCCCTCATTTTCTTTTTCAGCTTGAGCCATGACTTAACAGGTTCTTTCCCTTCTCTAACCCTTAAGGTTTTCATGTTTTCATACCACAGTGAGGCATAACCCTTTAGTTTCATGATAGCAACCTTAAAAGCCTTTCTGTCAGTGTATCCTTTAAACTCAAAGACTCTTTCTACAGACCTTAGCCAATCTAGGAAATCATCAGGGTTCATGCTACCTAGAAAGTCAGGGATTTCTACCTTTATGTCTTTGTCTTGGTGTCTGAGAAGACTTTGATCTGAGCCATCTGAGTCTGACATTTCAAATTGATCTACAGGTTGCCTCTTCCTTCCTCCATGTGGGAAAGGTGCTCCTCTTCCTCGACCTCTGCCTCCCCTCCAGGAGTTCATTGACAGATCTGGAGACCTCCATTATAGTTCTGGCAAGACCTTGAACTGTATTCTCAAGACCTGTAATTCTCTCTTCACTCATGGTTGGTTTTGTGTATGTTTAAGGTAGTTAGGTAAATGAACTCAAAAACCAAAGCTCTGATAACCAATTTGCAATGAAACTATTCAGAAAACAAGCTAAACAAGAACAAATTGAACTAAGGTCAGACACTTGGAGATTGCTCTGTTTCTGTATGAACTGGATGTTGAAAGAATGAGATAGAACCTTAACCAAAGCACAAAGCCAATGGTTGAGGGTTGAACCTTGATCCCAGCACTCAGCTAAGGGTCTAATCTCACTTCCAAGCACAAAGCAAAGGAAGTTGTCTCAAGAACACAGCCAAGAGATGTTAACAGAAACAAGGTTTCAGTTTTGTGTTTTACTTCAAATCTACCTTTCATTCATTAGAAATAAGCCTTATATAGGCAATGAGATTACATCTTACTCGTTCAATACATCCTAAGGCCACAATTGGCTTGCAAAAGAAACAGAAATAACAGCTACATTGTTCAGAACTAAAGCAATAAAGTAGAAAAGCAGTTCTAATGAGACAATCTGCCTTAATTGGGTTGTTTAGGTTGAAACTGGTGGAGGAGTGGACTTTCAAGCTTGATTCTTGAGCTCAACTGAAGTGGGATGAATGCCAAAGGTCTTTCTAAAAGGCCCTCGAGCTTGTTTGATCAAAATGGGAAAGTTTGATAGTGACATTTTAACTACTGCAAAAGGGCTGAATTCTGGACAGTTTGGGTTTGTCCCTAAGCTAACTTTTTGTGTATGCATTTCCTGAGGAAGAAATCCTGGACAAAGTTGTAGAGGACCCTCCCTAGGACTTAGGTTGATGGTTGGTTAGGCTTGTTTGGATGTGTGAGACCCCCATGGACCCTGTTTAGAAAGACTGTGACTGACTGTTTGTAGCTGAGGTTTGTTAATTTTGTGTTGGTTTTGTTGTGATGTTGGCTGTGGGTTGTTGTGGCTTAGTCTTGGAAAGTGGATGGCTAGGCTTTGTTCTGGCTGGTGTGGTGTTGTCTTTGCTGGCCTGAAGTGGTGGTTACTTGGACTGAATAAGACATTGTCATAACTAGTCATGGTGTTGTCTGGATGGTTGTTGTTGCCTTGAATGATGTTGTTGTCTGGATGTTGTTGATGTTGAGTCTTGTCTTGAGCTTGTGCCTTGCCTTGATCATGTACTCCCATTGCAGTTTCTATTACGGTATTGTGGTTGATCTACACTTCCATTTTAAAAGATAAAACGAGATAATTTTATTAAAAAAATAGAATTTGAAAATATAATAAAATAATCAAAATATTCCAGCGCGTAGATGACGACCAAGGGATAGATGCAAGTATTTGAGCTATCACTTGACGATACACTTACGAATTGTCATAAATCGTTCCGCGTTATAGCCAAAGTATCACTAGGTGATTGACGGAAGGTGTAGAAACGAGGTATCTACAGAGCCCCCACTTTTACTGAGGCTTGGACAAGGCAAAAGTCAAAGTATAGCCATCCGGTCAATCGAAGATTACAACCTAACGACTATGGCGACGCGAGGCGGTTCAAGGGGTCTGAACCAAGGCCCTTTCGCCGGGAACATTTTAAGGTCTGTCGACCATAGGAGAGGGTCGTTTAATGTCCATTAGACTATGTATAAAGGATCGGCAGCCGTAAGAAGGAGTCATACCTGAGGCATCTTCTTATGTGGGACTGAGGTTGCGTCATGAGAGGCTCGCCAGCCATCTGAATGGGGTTGCTTTATGAGGCTCGCCAGCCGTCATATCCGGGAATATGCCTGTCTCTGTCTTCAGGCAAACTCTCGTTGAGGAAACATATATTGAAAGGAATCAGATATGCGGAAGATTCTGTCAGGATCGAACCAATATGGGGAAAATATGCTCAGT